>JAJLTW010000047.1:0-81906 GCA_030564125.1 Myxozyma lipomycoides
GCGCCCCCCCCCCCCCCCCCTCCAGCCGCCCGCCAGTCTTGGGACTTTGTGAACAAATGTGTTACAACACTAGTACCAGTCAAGACCAATCAATACCAGAGTGAAAAGAGGTATAGGAACAATCTAATCATAGCGTTTGATTACGAAAGTAGGGTATGAGGGATACCTGATCTCTTACCACAAGTAGGGTAAAGCGGAAAAGTTTTTCTTTGTACCTCAGTAGAGCGATAGTTCCTGTATTAGATAGTATCATTGATAAGAACTAAGTCTATACTATTGGTATAACACTGCGTATAGTCTATTCTACACTTACTCAGTTACTACATTGCTCTATCTAATTATACATTCATAGACTTACATATTACATACTGTACATATTACATACAACTACAGTGGCGGCACGAAATAACTAGGTGACACGGCTGTTTCATAATGGCTGCTGAGTAATGGCATGCTCTCTTTAATACATATATATATATATTTTTACCGTCTCTGTCAGTGGTAGTGCCCAATTACAAGAAACTGATGTCTGTTCACCTACTTCGACGCTCTCAATCAATGACTTTGCCCCCCCGCCCAGACAAGTTTCTCGGCGCTCACCCGCGATGTAAGATGTTTGTAGCCTGCTTGCTCCTGGCGAAGCAACCAACAACCCACGTCACTGGCTGACATAAAAACTGGCAGCGGCAGTATAATTGTTTCTACTTAGTTGTATATTATAGTCATTAGTTAGCAAATACCTGTTAAATTCACTTGTCAGCCGCTTGAATTCGCTACGTCTGACGCAGTTGGAGGCGAGAGTGTTTAAAAGCTCCCTTCCGCGGCTCGACGATATACTACACTATGATCTGGATGATATTATCGATCGTGCGACAATATGCCTTACAGCACCATCATTTAAACAATCATCTCAAATCTCTTTTCCAACCAGTAGATAGCCATTCGGTTATGCAGAGACGGGCCGGTCAGTCGCAAACAAGGGTCTCGTAGTACTGTAGGTTCCCTACAACCCTTAACCTCTGCCCTGGTTTCTTCATCCCGGGCCGAGGGATGCTGGGCGCATCCCAACTTGAAGTTCCAAACAACAACTGACCGGGCGGAGAATGATCTCGGGAAAGAGCTCAGAGGACAAGCAAGCGAGAAACCGGTCCACCCAAGCAGCAGTAAACTGATAGTCTCAGGCTTGTTACCGGTGCTTTTCATTATCTTGTTTATTTTAATTGACTTGGTTGATAGTCCTGCAATGCTGTCTATCGTTAGAACCCGCTTTTTGCTGGGTAGGAATATCGGGAATTCGACCGCAATTGCACGGAGAGGTATGTCGAACCAAACTAAAGACAAACTTGTCTCACATTTTTTTTTTTTTTTTTTGACTGATGCTCATGCAATTGTATTTAGCGTTCTCGTATTCGGCATACAAACAAGATGCTTCAAACTTTGCCATGCCATCGCTGTCGCCAACTATGACCGAAGGTAGTATTTCAGCATGGAAAATCAAAGAGGGTATGAACTTTGTGCGCTTATTATTGAAAATTGAAATTTTTGGGCACTGATCTAATTGCATTTGTTTTTTATAGGTGATTCATTCAGTGCTGGTGACATTATTCTCGAGATCGAAACAGATAAGGCCCAGATGGATGTCGAGGCACCGGACGATGGTATACTTGTCAAAATCTATCTTGGTGACGGATCTAAGAATGTTGCAGTCGGGACTACGATTGGTGCTATTGCTGAGCCTGGTGATGACATTGCATCGCTGACTTTGCCAGTGCCTATCAACAAAACCGACGCATCAGCTGCGGCAGACGAACCAAAGCTCGAACCAGTAAAAGCGACTCCGGAACCTGAAAGGACTGCCCCTAAGCCTTCATCGACTGGTTCGTTTAAAGGTGGTAAGGCTGATTCAAACCAGGTACTGTTTCCTTCAGTATTGGGTCTTCTCCATGCCAACCATATCTCTGAATCTGACGCATTGGCAAATATCTCTGCGTCCGGCCCCAAGGGTAGATTAACAAAAGGTGATGTGCTGGCTTACTTGGGAACTGTCAAGTCCGATTCGATTAAGTCACTGGTTGATCTTATTCATTCTCGCGAACATTTGGATCTGTCGAATATCAAACTCGCACCTCCTCCTAAGTCCGAAGAGTCTAAGAAGGATTCCGCAACCAAGGTGGAAGATATCAAGCCTCCCAAACCTAAAGTAGTAATTCCATTTGAAGATTTACTTACTTTTGGTGGTCCAAAGAGTATGTACTTCTTCTCTTTTTTTTTTTTTTTTTTTTTTTTATTAAACTAACGCTTTGATTTTTTAGCATTCATTCCTACCCACCTTACTCCAGCACAATTCATTGTCCAACCTCCAGTAGAACAACCCGTTGAAGCGCAAGCACCGGCTGAGCCAGTGATTGTTGAGGACGTGCTATCTAAACTTTCACGGAACGACGAGATTTTCTACGATCTGATAAATCTTGCTCCTTCGAAGTCATTGTGATTGATGATGTATGATCATAAACAGGATGCCGGCTATCTTGTTTCAAGTAAATAAACATCAGCATTGATTCTTATTCCATAAATAGAAATGAAGTTTTTATTAGATGAAAATCTTGTTTTATTTGCTTGCTCTTATAATACATATCATGTTTACACCATACAAAAATTGAAAAATAATATGGACCGTGTGACTATTTAGTAACGTCCTTCAATAGCCCTAGTAGTTTCCATGAATGTTTCGAACAATGTCCAACCGGTACCGTTTGCCCATAGTCATTAATTTTATCACTTTCACTTGCATGTTATTTAGCCCAAACTCATCGCGCCTCAAACTGTACCATTCGTCGAGTTCGTTGCTTGTATAAAACACGGTGGCCACATTCTCGACATCTGACTGGATCATTTCTGTTAAGTGTATTAGGAGCAGCACAGTTAGCACATAAATAAGTGATTGCTGCCACAGGTTGAAAAGCTCTACCAGTAGCAGCTGCTGATGCGGAATTTGTTGAAGTTGGTGGCACGAATGATTCTCTGTTCATGATGATAACAAATTACGATCTGGGAAAAAAAAAAAAAAAAAAATTTTAAAAATTCTGATTTCCGTATAATCAACGATAGAATAATATTTAATCTGGTTCTGCAGTTTGCTTTGTCAACGAAGGATTGGCAATATTAGATATCTAGGCGGGGGAAAAAAAAAAACACAATTTGCAGATGGTGGAAACATTGGGAGTTCGTATAAGAAAAGTTTACGGGTTGCCGCCATGAATATGATCTGGCAAGTCTAGGATTCCAAACCAGCAAAAGTTCACAGTTGGTAAAATTATGGCATCCACAGTAAATAGGCTCGGTTCAAAAAAAGGCATCAGTTGTATGCAAATTGACAATACTATGAGCCGAATTGGTCGGATACCTTTATTCGTTCACAACTCACAGAAGCTGCATTTACCATTATTTCGACCATATCATCACGTTTCTCGGGAGTCGTCGAATTTTCAATTATATAAGCTGCTACCTACAAGCTTATCAGGATGCTATTTTAAAACGGAATTTAGTGGGGTTCAAATAAGTCGGCGATGGAGTAGTAACAACAGCAAGAAAACCAACAAGTCAAACAAGAACCACAACAAAAATACGAAAGCAGCGGCAAAAGAACAAGCATCTCAATTAAGAGATAGCAGTGCTTTAAAACCTACGGAAGTACATATACCTACTAGTACTGGGGCTAAGTCCGTACCTGATATTGAGGACCGGCAGTACATCGCAACGCTAAACGCAAACAGCCAACCAGCACAGGTCATTCCTCGACAGGAGCGCATGCGAATGACACCGGACAGAGACGAAATTGTTGAAGAAGGTCATGACTACATGTCAGATAGAGTGGTTCCGAAATGGCCGTTGTCACGTGAATCATATCCGACTCTGCAGTTACATAATATTAGAACTCCTCGAGTATCCAAGTCGCTTAGTTTTAGTCAACTCATGACATTATTGGTAAAATCGCCTGAGCCAGAAGTTCTTTTATATCAGGCTGAACCTCATCGACTATATTTCATTGTTGGATATGCGCTTGCATTTGTGTTCTTAGTCTACGGTTTACTTTTCCTTGATTGGGCTATGCGAGAAAGTTATGAGTTATGGGTCAATAATATGGATGACTTACCACCAGTACATAACTATGTGTGGTTTGGAGTCCGTACACTTGTATCCCTTGGTATTTTTGCCATACCCGCTGTGGCGGCTTACGTGTTGCTTATGTTCCCAACTCGACTTGTTCGTCGGATGTGGTATTTGCCAGCTGAAAGGCAAGTCAGATTTGTAGTACATCCTTTAATACCACGTATGTCGTCTCCGGTGATCACATTGCCAGTTGAGAGTTTAAGCCGTGGTCAGAACTCAGGCAAGAATAAGGTATGGACCGGCGAGGGATTGTATGGTACTGCGAGTAAATCGCAATTTATGATATTCTTGTTTGAACAAGGCCATCGAATTCCTTGGGTTGTTGATCGACAAGGATGGTTTTGGGGTGACGGAAGAGTATGGGATGTCCTGTTTGGTAAAGAATCTGTGGAAGAGGCCGAGAAAGGATTGAGCGGTGATGACCTCATTAAGATCGAACAACAGGCTCGAAAGCGACAGCAAGCAGCTGAAAAGTCAAAGGCGAAGTTGGCGGTTTCTAAGAATAAGAAGGCCAAGCTGATAAAATGATAGCATTAAGGTCGGAAAGCACTTTGCATATCCAATATTTAGTTGTACATAGTTTAAAACTTTTTGTTTTAGAGGTACGGCATTAGCTATTAGAACGCATAACATATGTATGCATTATAAAAGTCAATGCCTATGACTTATTTAACTTCAACTGGATCTCAAATAAGCCAATGGGAAATTATAGCATTTGCGCCCTTCGTATTAATGGATACAACAAATCCAAGCATTTTATAAAGAACTTGGCTATGCCAAAAGTGGATGACATTACGCGTAATATGTTGATAACTTGTTTCCACTGTTAAATTTTTTTAGGGACGAGCCAGAAAAGAAAAGTCTAAAGCTCAAAGATTTCATTGTGGTTGTAATTTAACTTTATGCAGTAAAAAGCCATTCATTTAATCCAGCCTTGTTCGACAAGTGAATAAATCACTTAAGGAGCCTATTGGCTGGCAAATCAATATGAATTGCAAACCAGGCCTTTCAAAATTTATTCGCTGCATTAGTTTCATTTTGCGAGACTCATACGAACGAATTAGTCAAGAGAGAAGGTTTGATCTCGTACAATCTTGAACTGAACTTAAAATAAGTTACCCAAAGGGCGTGCACCAGTTATTAGGTAAGATGACTCTACGAGATTTGGTTCGTCAGATTCAACTTATGCAGTATGTACAGTCAAAGGAGCATGCCGGTCAATGACAGCATGACTCCCAGTCTTTTGGACCTTGGCACGGATTGCCCGAAGGTACATAACAGCTATGTAAGTGAAATGATTCAATCATCATCGATCAATCCCCGCCTGTTCCCCTATTAGTCGAATCTAGTGCCTAATCAGTATGTATCATTGCAGCGTATGAACGCTGCCCCACAAGGCTGAAGCCACTATGTACATACATAACGCGATACGACTGTAATGGATGTACTCTGGCTATGCTAATACCGACTACCTCGGTGCGGTTTGCAAATGCTTAAACGGTTTGTTTACATTGAATACGTACAGATGCATACATACATATGTACAGTACTTAGCCTGCTGGCTGGTCTGGCGCATTTGTGCGTGCACGTCCTCGCCGACAGACCATATTATTATTGTATTATTGTATATTAAGCCTGGCTCTTATCGGGGGGGTGGCCAATGCTGTTCGTTATCAGCAGCGAGCGACCCGCTCAGCCGCGGCGGGAACTACGGCGATCAGTGTCAAATGGCCATTTCATAACCTGAATCGCACTGCACAAGAAAGAGCAGCCTTTCCATTGCAGGTCCGCTTTCGTAGCATCCCTCCAATGCTAATTGCCAGACTTGGTCCATGGCATCTTTTTTTGGTGTAAGTTATGTTGACCGCCCTTTACATATATAATTCTGCGCAGCCTGCCCCTCCATTGATTGGCCTGGCGCTCCGACCGCGCACGGTTGGCTTCTTCGTCGTACCTTGCCGCTACAAATACCGCGTATCTCTTGCTAACTGGGCCCTATCTGAGCACTCAAACTGCAGCTTCTTAACCGAACGAATATTATTACGTCGTGCCTTCTTAAAGGGACTGACTGGTCCAGCTCGCAGACCGAGAATCAATTCGTTGTTGTGGCATTGCGACCAAGCGGACTACTTGGTATAGTACGTCACCGGGCTACATTTAGCAATTGGCTTCGTCTCGTGCTTGTCGAATCCGGTGCCCGATCAAGTTCCCCCACCGGTCGTATCTTCTGCTGGCCGATTGTTTCTCCATCACCTACCGAGCAGACTTTTTGGGATTGGCCATTGTCGCAGTCTCCTCAGTCAGTCAATTGATCTACTACCAGCGACGGTTGGTTTTGGTTTATCGGTGCGCTAGCTCGCTCAAAATATTCTCGGTCGGTTTAAGGGCCAACACTCATGGACGTTTTCAAGTGCCCGGCTCCTATATGGGCAGTCGACGACTTGAATTTGTGCTTTCGTCAAAAGTAAGTTGCAATTTTTTGTTATTATATTCATTGTGCAGGAATTTTCATTGTGGTGAATTAAGGTCGCTCACATTTGTCTTTTTGTTGTATAGGTATCTTCAAATCGGTTTCCCGTTCCTTACAATCATAGTTTCATTTGGCCTGTTGTTTTCAGGAACATTTACCAAATGGTGGAAGTCATACAACAGAGGCGGATACTTCTCAATTGAGCAGGAGCTTAACTCGAACAATGTGTACGGTCGTAGGTCAGACGAGGGCCCAGAAGTCGCCCTCCTTGAACACCAGGACGACGACGATGACGACGACCAAGGATATCAGATTTTCCGCCTGGCGACAAATGCTGGATCCAGTCGCTCGTTTGATGAAGAGAATAATATTCATTCACCTGGTAATCTCGGCGGTGGCGACGATGCCGGAATTCATGGAACCGACGACTACAAGGTTGAGATCGTCAATCCCAGAGGCAACGGCTTACGTATTGCCGCTGAAGAAGTTTTGTTAATTGCTGAAATTGGACTGCACTTGTTGGCTATTCTTACCCTAATCTGGTATCGGCCCAACAAGGAAGAATGGGAACATTATGGCTTGCGTGCACTTATTGGCGTCATCTTTTGGTCATATACTCTGTTCTTGGTCAATTTGCGGCTTTCAAAGTCGTCACAACAATTCCTTCCATCATACATCTGGGTTCACCTTTTGGCAATCTACTTCATCGCTTGGATTTCGGCAGCAATGTCTTATAGGTCATCTGTCATTCATCCAACTTATTCGTTCATCATTGATAATGTGGCTAAACTTGATTTTTTACTGACGAGTGCATTGTTTGTATTGGGCTTGTTCATGCACCCTTCAAGTCAACCAATTTATTTGCAGTCGTATCATGGCTACGAGGCTAATCGCCAACCTCTAGCAAGTCTGATCAGTCTTATTACATATAGTTACGTTAACCCGATAGTTTGGAAAGGTTATTTTAAAATCCTTACTATTGAAGACGTCTGGGATCTCAAGGATGAAGATAGATCTGCCCGTATTTTGAAAGAGTACAGACGTCAGCTTCAAAAGGCTCGATTTTTTATTGGGCTGTTCCGATATTTCAAGTATCAATTGTTCATAGCGGTGAGCTGGTCCGTCGCTCACTCATTCTTTGCGTTTGTGCCGAGTATTGTGGTACGCGTTATTCTAGAGTATGTCGAAGATCCTGAAGGCAAGCCTAGGAATGTAACGTATTTGTATATCATTTTCTTGTTGGCGAGTTCCTTACTGAATGCAATGGGTAATGGACAAGCACTTTGGTATGGCCGACTGATTTGTATTCGAATCCGGGCCGTCATCATTGGTGAATTGTACGCCAAAGCTCTGCGCAGAAAGGCTGCCGCGGGTATTGCAAAGAAAGAAGGTGAAGAAGGTGAACAGGCCGAGGAAGCCAGCGGTGAAGACAAGGAAGGCGCAGATATTGGCGGAATTATTAACTTGATGGCGGTCGATGCTTTCAAAGTTGGTGAAGTCTGCGCTTATCTTCACTTTCTAGTTGGCGGTGCCGTTATGATTGTACTTTCATTAATTCTGTTGTACTTCACTCTTGGTGCGTCTGCTATTGCTGGAGGTATCACAATGATTCTTCTGTTGCCAATTCACTACCAGGTTTCGAAAGTGTTTGGTCGTTGCCAGACAGAACTTATGAAGACAACTGATAAACGTGTCCATAAAACAAACGAGGTCCTTAATAGTATCAAGATCATCAAGTTCTTTGGCTGGGAATCAAGGTTTTTTGATCTCGTCAATGAAGCTCGTGCTGACGAATTGCGAATGTTGTTCAAACGTTATTTAATCTGGGCGTCGTCTTCTGTGGTGTGGTATGGTGCTCCTATCATTATCACTTTCGTAACCTTTGGATTTTACACGGTTGTGGCTGGTAATACACTCACTACTCCAGTCGCATTTAGTGCTCTTTCATTGTTTAATCTGATGAGAATCCCTCTTGACCAGTTAGCCGAAATTTTCACCAACATTCTTCAGTCAAAGACATCTATTGAACGTATTGAAGAGTTCCTTGACGAACCTGAGACCGACAAGTACAAGCAACTTAAACAGTCATCTAACCGTAGCCCCAATGCTCCTTATATTGGATTCGAAAATGCTACATTCACGTGGGGTACTGGCACTGCTACTCATAACTTCAAGCTTGAGAATCTCAACATTGAATTTAAGGTCGGTGAGCTGAACTTGATCGTTGGACCTACTGGTGCTGGAAAAACTTCACTGCTCATGGCTCTTCTTGGTGAAATGAAATTGGTCAGTGGTGGCGTCTTTTTGCCCGGTGTTAGTGCTTTTGGTGAAGAGGCTGAAATTGATGGCAGCACTGGTTTATCCGAATCGGTTGCTTATTGCGCACAACAGGCGTAAGTATTAAAGTATGTGCGCTAGTGGAGTGTTTCTTAACAGAATTTTAGTTGGTTATTGAACGACACTGTCAAGAATAACATCATTTTTGGTAATGACTTTGATCAAAAACGATACGATTCTGTTGTGGATGCGTGTGGCTTGAAACGTGACTTCGAAATCCTTGAAGGTGGCGATGAAACCGAAGTCGGTGAGCGTGGTATTGCTCTATCTGGTGGTCAGAAGCAGAGAATTTCTCTTGCTCGTGCATTATATTCGCCTGCCCGTCACTTACTTCTCGACGATTGTCTGTCCGCAGTTGATTCTCATACCGCGCTCCACATTTACGACAACTGTATCACTGGACCTATGATGGCTTCTCGCACTTGTGTTTTGGTTTCTCATAATGTTGCGCTAACACTCTCTGCTGCGTCGCATGTCATTGTTATGGACAAAGGTAGCATTGTGCAGCAAGGTACAGCCGAGGAAATTGTTGATGCTGGTCTCCTTGGCGACGATGAGCTCATCAGAAGCTCGGCATCTAAGGCTGCATCTCGTTCTGTGTCTAGAACAACGTCGGTTGCTAATTTGAAAAAGCAAGTCGATATTGCTGCTGCTGCTGCTCAGATCAGTGAAGCGATTGGGGTTGAAGACGCCACTGAGACTGTTGCGGTCCCTACTACTGGCAAGAAGAAATACAAACTTGTTTTAGCCGAGACGCAACAGACCGGTACAGTTCATTGGAGGGTTTATTTTGTTTACCTAAGAGCATTAGGCGGTCTGAAGTTCTGGGCACTAGTCATCGCTGCGTTCGGATCTTTCCAGTATGTTATGGTTGGCCAATCTTGGTGGATTCGCTCTTGGTATGATTCTTACGTATTGTTGATGTTTTCTTTCTTACTAACAGTCGTAGGGCCGCAAGCATGTCGAAGTCTGAAACTGTCGGTGATGCTTTCAATTTTGTGACCTCTACATATTCCGGAGCTACGGTGAATGCAAAATCACTAGTCACATCTGGCTTTTTTCAAGTTATGAGCTACAGACATCAGGTCGTAGAGGCACGACAGGTTGTTATTGAGGCTGCTTCGAATCACGGGACTAACTATTACCTTGGAATATACGGCATCTTCACTCTCTTGTACCTCTTTATTGTTTTTCTTCGTGAAGGAATTGTGTTCGTTGGTGCTCTCTCTGCTTCAAAAACATTGTTTGAGCGTCTGTTGAGTCGTATGATGCGTGCTAAGCCTAGATTCTTTGATGCTACTCCCGTCGGACGTATCATGAATCGCTTTTCAAAAGATATGGAAATTACCGATCAAGAGGTTGCTCCTATTTTTGTATCACTCGGACATTCGCTGTTATCGATTGCCATTATTGTGCTCGTTGTCGCATTTATTCTCCCTGTTTTCTTGATCGCTGCTCTTGTTATCGCTATCTTGTTCTATATGGTCGTAACTTTCTTTTTGAGCTCGTCGAGAGAGCTCAAGCGTATGGAAGCTGTTACGCGATCGCCTATTTACCAGCACTTTGGTGAGACATTAAATGGTGTGACAACAATTAGAGCATATGGATACGAGAACCGTTTCTTAAAGGAGAATGAAGAAAGAATCGATAATAATAACCGGCCGTTCTGGTCTGTGTGGGCATGTAATCGCTGGATGAGTTTCCGTGTTGACGTGGTCGGATCATTAGTGTCATTTGCGACGTCAATTTTTGTCGTGGCATCGGTTGGAAAGCTTGACAGTGGACTGGCTGGTCTGTCTTTAACCTATTCGGTTATGTTCACTGACAGTTTACTGTGGTTTGTTTGGTTGTACGCTATGAACGAGATGAATATGAATTCAGTGGAAAGAATTGATGAATACATGTACATTGAGCAAGAGCCTGCCGACATTGTACCTGATCATCGACCACCTCCTGGTTGGCCTACGAAGGGTGCCATTACGGTTGAGAACTTGTCGCTCCGATATGCTCCCGGTTTACCGAAGGTTATCTCAGATGTGACGTTTGAAGTAAAGCCGAACAATAAGATTGGTATCGTCGGTCGTACCGGTGCGGGAAAATCCACTATTGCATCGGCATTCTTTAGATTTTTGGAAGCTGAAACCGGAAAGATTGTTGTTGATGGAATCGATATTTCTGAGATTGGTTTGCACGATTTGCGATCGTCGATAACGATTATTCCTCAAGATCCGACATTGTTCTCTGGCACTATCCGATCTAATCTTGACCCGTTTGAGATTTACTCTGACGAAGACGTATTCAGAGCACTCAAGCGTGTGCATTTGATCGACTCAATTCCAAGAGAAAACGAGGGAGATCTGAGTGTCACTGAACGTCATAAGCGTCGTGTAATACCGTTTTATCATCTTGACAATCCTGTGTCTGAGGGCGGTCTCAATTTGTCACAAGGACAACGGCAACTGATGTGTCTTGCTCGTTCGTTACTACGCTCACCCAAATTGATTCTTCTTGATGAGGCTACTGCTTCAATTGATTACAACACAGATGCGCAAATTCAGGAAACAATCCGACAAGAATTTGCTGATACTACGATTATTACTATTGCTCATCGCTTGCGATCCATTATTGATTACGATATGATCTTGGTGCTTGATGCGGGTAGAGTAAAAGAATATGCAAAGCCTCATGAGCTACTTCAGCAACCGGATTCGATTTTCAGAAGCATGTGTGAGAATTCTGGTGAACTGGAGCAGTTGGAAGAATTAGCAGCACAGGCTTACAGATCACAAACGTCGTCAGCCGATCAGCCATAATATTAAGATAAGTTGTTGGATTCGCATACATTTAACTATATTTTTCTAATTTTGTTTTTTGAAGATGGTCTTTTTTGTTTTTGCTTTGTTGTTAATTTACTGCATATTCCGCATTATGGTTGTGTAACTATCTTTTTTTGGAAACACACATAGTAAATAGCTATATTGTATGCAATTGCTAATTCTAACAATACTTACTGATAGACGAGGTTACCTTAGAAAACTCACAATTATCGAATAACTAACTAGTTATGCGATTAAGATTAAATAAATGCCAAAAAAAATTTAATTAAAATACAGTACAAGCAAAAAAAGTAAAGGTCCTGCCCGGATTCGAACCGGGGTTAGCGGAAAGCTTTACATCAGAATCCGCTGTGATAACCAGCTACACTACAGAACCATTTCTAATATGCTGTAAGGAAACGAGCTTCGATGAACTTCTGTTAATAGGGTTATGGTTTGGGTTAGGGCAATCTGGCTATAAAAGGAGCAGATTGGCCCGCGTGCT
The DNA here is from genome assembly GCA_030564125.1 of Myxozyma lipomycoides. Taxonomy (NCBI): domain Eukaryota; kingdom Fungi; phylum Ascomycota; class Lipomycetes; order Lipomycetales; family Lipomycetaceae; genus Myxozyma; species Myxozyma lipomycoides. Next base: position 12,299 of record JAJLTW010000047.1, read on the forward strand.
CGATTATATTTTGTATTTTACCAAGTTCTTCTGAATGCATTCTTATGACCAAGTCGTCCAACTAGCAGTCTACTTTACTGTAGAACTGCAAGCCCTCTATGCATGCCAGCTCTCTAACAAAAAATTCAAGAAAATGAATCCATAAGCTCTGCTATCTGCCGTGAGCCTCACGTGAAGTGGCGCATCCGTTTTATCTCTCGTTTTCTTTTTACCTTTGTTCTCATATGAGATATTGTCTTTTTTTGTCTTTTATTTGTGGTGTTGTATTGGTCTTTCTCTTTTACTATTGTCCTTTTTTTTTATTTCTGTTTTGAGGTCACAATGTAACTTGGAGCTTTAGTGCCAAGTCTATATAAAGCGGAAGACCTCCCGCGCTATTATAACGTATATGATTGGAGAATAACAACATTTTAGATGATCGTCTCGGTCTCTTGAATAGTTTTAACTATTATTCTTGTTTTTTGTTTCTCTCGTGTTATCTGGGTGACGATTTGTCATAAAAAATTTAATTTTTTTTGCTTTTATAAAGTAAAATCAGTTAATGTAAATCAGGGTTAGGTGTATTTTTGAAACAGCAATTAAAGCTTTGTAAGCACCCCTTGTTGAGTATGAGTTGTCAATATGACAATAGCCAAAAAAAAAAAAAAAAGTTCAATAAATTAAGCTGGTGAAAGTGTCTGCTTATCTTTGGTGTATTTGTTGTGTTCGCAATTCTAATTGTTGCGTCCATGAATTGGACAATGCCCCATTTGTTGATTAAATAACTTGGTGCATCTAATATAATGACGCCGCGCGCACCTGGACGTGTCAACAGATGAACATCCGCCGGGTCGAAGAAGGCTAGCTAGTAACTATCTAATGGATTCAACTTTACGAATTGTACGGATTTGAAATGTCTTCTGAGAATGGCGAGGATTCGGCGCAAGTTTCGCGAATTGCAGGTGCGTCAGAACCGGTGGACTCGACGACATCAAAGTCGAGCCTTAGTTTAGAAGGCAGCGTATCAAGAGGCCCAGAGACAACTTTGCTTACTCCTCGGGCAGTGCCTGTTTGGGCTCTAAAGCATGTGGAGAAGCAGAATATTGCGTCAGAAGTTCCGCCTAAGATCATGCAAGCGAAAATATCAGCAGCTGGCATGAAAGCCAATAGAGCAGTACCTTCTTCCGACCGGGAAGCAGTCGGGATCGTCAGTCCTAACAAGGATCAATCGCGATGGCGCGAATTTGTAGCCCAGTCACATTGGCCCGATCAAAAAGTTATAGCTTCTTTGGGTAATGAAAATAGTTCTTCAAAGCCGGATCTTGATAATGATTTGCACCCAGTATCTAAGGGCTCAACTTCACAGGTTGATCAAAGCAACCCACCACCACACAAACGTCGAATAATATCTATATCAGATCTTGAGAAGCAAATGGATTTATCAGGTGCGTGGAATCCGGTTCGTGAACATGAGCACAATGAACGTGAGGCGACACTATCCAAGATTGAGCAAGCTATTAATCCCCCGGCACTAGTTAGAACCGCGACTCATCATGCGGTTGGTATGGACGGTATTCACGCAAGGACCGGGACTGCTTCAAGTTTGTCTGATGTTAGTATTGCTTCACAATTTCATATGACAGCAGAGCTCGCGGCTAAAGGCCGTAAACGGTGGAAGATCAGCTCCAGAATATTGCTACTAGATAATCCTTATGTCCCTCTGACACTCAGATCCGCTATTTTTGTTATTTCAATTGCTGCGCTTGGATTGGCAGTTAGCATATTTCGATATTCTAAGCATTACAAACCTAGCCCACTTACACAGCAGCCTTCAACAATCATGGCCATTTGCGTACAGAGTATAGGATTAGTATATTTGGTGTATATCACATACGATGAATATTCGGGCAAGCCTCTTGGTTTAAGAAATGCAAAAGATAAGGTCAAGCTCTTAATGCTAGATCTTTTGTTTATCATTCTGTCTAGTGCAAATTTGTCGTTGACATTTAATACCCTTTATGATTCAAGTTGGATTTGCCAAAATACCGTTGATTTGGTCGTAAGCTACTAAATTCTTTGATTTTAATAATACGGTGAATTAACAGGCGTCTAGAATGGAGAAGTAATAGGTTATAGCGGTACCATTTGCCGGAGACAAAAAGCACTGGCTGCACATTTGTTTTTGGTGTTGCTAATGTGGGTCATGACTTTTACAATAAGTATTTTGCGGGTGGTAGAAAGAGTTAGTGGAGGGAGCGGGCTAGAACGATGAAATAAGCTACAAACAAATTTTGATCTAAGACAGTAGTGTCATATATATTAAGGTGAAATATCTTTGATCAACCGTCATATCATACGCACAACCCGTTAACGATAAAACTTATAATCAGCAACTTAAGCAAGATAGCTGTATCTATCAGTATCAAGTCGTTCAAGATATTCCTTCTCAATCAAGAAATCGATACACTTTTTAATCTCCGAAATTTGAGGTGTGAACCGAGATTTGATCTGGGCAATTGTCTCTTGAACCAGTGCGACGTGCTTAAGTACCTTTCTTGCCTTCATAATTCTGACGATAACACTCTGTATGAGCATCTTTCTGTCTTCTTCGATTGTCTTATGAGTAGACTCAGTTTCTTGTTTCTGCTCAGACCGTAAAGGTATATTAAGATTTACACGAATTTTCTTGCTCTTGAAATCCATATTCAATGTATATGTTGTCCCGGGTTCGCCAACTTCTTTGCCATTACCAAGAATTAGTACTCTTGCTTTAACCAGAATTGAGAGTGACCCTGTCAAAGTCTCCTTAGCCAAATCTGTAATATCTTGAAGTTGCTCATATGTATAAGTATCAGCATTGTTATATGGTAGCAAAATACCCATTTGATATGTTGACACTTGAAACGTATAGCCAACTTTAGATGTAGATTTCGGATAATTGACCTTGAGCTCTGCCTTACTAAGATTCCACAACCAAGTTAGTTTCCGTCCTGAATGCTTGTTCTGGTAAAAAGCTTGAAACCGCTCGAACGTCTTCAGTACTTCTGCAGGAAGATTAAAATTGGACGTTGGAGCGGTTAGTGGCCAAAAATTGGTGCCCAGTACCAACGGCGTAAAATCAATCTGATCCTTTGCCTCTAGCGACTCCGTCATATGATCCCTAAATTGAGCTTGCATCTCAGCAGATACTGTCATGTCTTGGAACATCCGTGTGAGCTTCGAAGTATATTCGTATCCACAGACCTCGTTAAGTTTCGAAATCATGGTAGACTCCGCCTCATCGGAAGACGAAGTTCCGTTTACTAATCTTCTCGATAGGTATCTTGAATAGAACTTTTGGAAGACATCTTTATCATCAATATATTTGAACACCGTCATAATATCAGACAGTTTACCGTCCAAATCTGTGTCCTCCGCAGCCTTACCGGACTTCTTTAAAAGACCATCAGCATATTTAGCAAGTAATTCAGGCGATTTTGAAGAACTATTGGCACCTTGACAAACTTTGTTGCGATTAATAAATTCACGACAAGCATTATCGAGTGACTTAACAAATTCGGCGTCCGCAGCAAATGCAATCTTTACTAGTTGCGAGTATTGCTTGTGTACGTCTAGTATTGCATCAACATAAGCCTTCGGCTCTAATCCTTCTCCAGAAGCATTTACGAGATTCTCGATTGCTTCCAAACCTTTAGCACGCACGTGACCCTCGAACTTTCCACGTAAAGGTTCAAGACCTTCATGGATTCTCGAAAGCAATGTAAACATTCGTTTCAAGTCATCTTGTCTTTGTGTTTCCAGTAGACTAGGAAACTCATCCCGAAAGAGATTAGCATGATCGTTGATCAAGACATTCTCGCATGATTTCATGAGAATTTTCTCTGTACTTTGATGTAGGAACATCTGAACTCTGCTGTTCTCTTCATCCAAACGTGTCTCAGCCTTTTTCATATATTCGACAACACTATTGTCGGCTATAAAACGCTTCGACTCGTCTTTATAGTATGCCTCGGTAGAAGCAATGAAAGGGGCCTCAAACGAGTTTCGATAAACAACCAAGCTAGCCTTTTTGGAATCATGGTCATCTAATCCAAGGGAAACTATTATAAGTTAGCAATATACTCAGAAATGGTTTTTGTAGTGCATACCAAAAGACTGAACAATGCTTTTGATATTTGACGTCTCGATCGTCTCATAATTCCGCTGTTTCTCGATCATTTTTAACACAGCATCCATCAGTCTGGGTTGAACAACCTCAAAAAACTCCGTACGCCACTTGACCAAGCATAACTACAACTAGTCAGAAATGAAACAAGCTTCAGTTACCAGTAATACTTATACGTACCGTATTGACATCGTAGACGTTACGCCGACCTTCATCACGCTCTCTTTTGACCCAGTGTCGGTTCAGATACTCGAAGATATGGTTCAAATAACGAGCACCAGTGGTATAACGGTTCCACGTCCGTATATAGTACTTAATCAATCCCTCGTCTGCATATTGATCAGACTCCTAATAAATTGTCAGCATGTGCTTCAAGAAGCCAAAAACATATTACTACATACAGTCTTGATAGCTTTCAAATGATTCACGAGATACGTGTTCAAATTATTGTAGAGATCCGCACCTAATAATTGAGCTATAATTGCGTTAAAATTGTACGCCGATCTACATCCATAAAATAACTTACCACCTCGTGCAGGCGTGCTCTGTCCCAGGTGCTGACTTGGGCGTGCTGCAGTACAAAATGAATAAATCGCACTGGGTAGGTTAGTACATACATGCGCAGTAGGCGATGTGTTAAGTTATTCATACGTGTAAATTTTCATATACTATTAGACAGACGTTAGCTACTCCAAGTCGTGGTTGTCCTTTGTGGACGATGCATGGCAACGCAAGTACTTACCAGTTGCGGAGTAAGACCCTCGTCTAGGTTCTTGGCCAAAATTTTATCAATTCCAACTTCAACAATCGACCAACTATAAAATTCGGTTAGATAGGATTCAAAAAAAGAGATCCGACCAGTGGATCACTGAAGCTCATTACGCGCTATTAGACAGCAGCCAATTGCTCATGCGTGTAAGCATCGGAGAGAGGCCACTTACGTCGACGACAACGAGTCTGTAGAATGATCATTCGAAGCCATGTTGAAAAAAAGCAAGCACAGTAGTAGCAGCTGACGTCTTTCGCTATGACCAACGATCGATATGTTGTGAAAGCTCGAAGTGGTGTTGCATGTGCGGCAGATCTCACGTACACCGAAGCACCGAAGGTCACAAAGATTACAAACCCCTTACTTTGGCCTTTTACTCACGTCACATACAGTCATAGTTCTGTACTAACTGACTATAACTCTATAGTAATTGATTTCTTTTATAAACGATATATTTGAAAATATTTGAAAATGACAACAAAAAGGCATATAGCAAAACATCATTTTGCTCACGCAAGTCGAATACTCTTAGAAAGCTTCTACGGTAGATGAGCTAGAACCTAGAGATATCGCGACCAAACAACCAATTACCAAACCAATAGACTGCGATGAGAATTTTGTTTTTTAAGCCGAAGCTCATAGAAAAGTAAGCACCGCGCCATAATAGCCAAGCCGTGCGGCCTTTCACCTCATTGGAGTCCCCTTGAACAATAGCGCGCCAGCCACCGATGTATGCCATGATGCCGCGATTGTTAAACTTGAACGGTTGTGGTTTAAAGCCGTCGTCAGACTTCGCCTGTTTATTAAGCTGTTTAGCGAGGTATATCGCCTTTTGTGATGCCACCTGTGCTGTCGCAGGTAGCTGTCCATTACTAATCTGAGCGCAATCTCCAATACTGAAAATATTCTTGTCGGCTACCTTATAGTGTCCCTTGTCGCGGTACACGTTCAAAAATTGATTGGTAATCAAATGTCCACGATCGTCTCTAACCAATGAAGTGCAATTCTGGATAAATGGATTAGGTGCTAGACCCGTGGACCACACCAGTGCTCCAAATGGTACAGTTTCGTCTTCACCTTTATCGTTGGTAATGAGCAAAGAACGCTCCAAAACCTCCTTCACTCGTACTCCAGTGCGAATATTAATATTTTGGCGCCCAAATACAGATTCAGCGTACTCTGAGAGTGACTTATCGAATGCGCCCAAAATACGCTTGGCAACATCAAAAATAGTGATTTTGATGAAAGGCATTAACTCTGGATAGTGCAAGCTAAGATCTTGGTCAATCAGATCATACAATTCTGCTGAAAATTCTACACCTGTGGCTGGATTCTAGTTAGCGGGCTGCAGATAAGCTACTATAAGATCATTGAACTTACGCCCTCCGCCTACCACACAAAAATGCAGCAAGTTTTTTTTTTCCTCTTCGGGCACAAGACTCATGCTGGCGGCCTCGAATCCTAAAGATCATTAGTACTCGCTTCATCATCAAGCTAGATATCAGAAACATACGTTCAAGAATCCGCTTTCTAATACGGCGCGCGTCTTCTACATCTTTCAGAAAAAATGCATGCTCTTTGACGCCAGGGATGTTAAACGTCTGAGAGTAGCAACCAACAGCAATCACCAGTTTGTCGTACTGAACGCCAAAGTTATAATCTTTAGGAACGTCTCGCACCCTTGGTTGGACAATTACCATCCGTTTGGACGGGTCAATGCCTGTAGCTATTGCGGGAATGAGCTCCATAGAATGTGACTGGTTTCCGGATGAAACATGCTTATCTTTTCCGTTTTTGTGGCTATGCAAATGTCTCTTTGCCAGATCAACTAACTTACGCCATCCGAGACCCTTGTCGCGTACGCTCTCAATCGCGACTCTAGTCTCTAAAGTGCCAACCGCGGTGGAGGCCAGTAATGGCGTGAATATAAAATATGACCGAGGCGAAATCACAGTACATTTATACAACCTCGGATCAAGATGACGAAGAACAGTGTATCCACCCCAGCCAGATCCCAGAATCACAACCCGCTCGCGATGGTCAGCCAAATGTGCAGGCTCGACAGTTACCGGTTGTTGTTCAATGTTCTGCTTTCCATATTCATGCGACGATAAAGAGCAGATGCGCGGCCCAATTGCAGTCCTAGATCTGCCTGATAGGGACCGGCCGGAGAATAGTACAGTCGGACGTGGGAAAAGCATGTGAACACCCATGTCTGGGCCGGATCAAGCACCAATTAACCCAGAAAAAGCTCAACAGGCAGCTAGCAGCAGTTCCTGCAATACTGACAGTCAAAGCAGAAAGAAAAAAAAAGAAAAAAAGAAACGAACGAACGAAAGGCGGATGTGAGAAGCGGCCGGTCTCGATGGGAGGGTTGTTGTGGTGCCCGGGGCTGTCTCGGTGTTGGGACGATGACTGGATGACGCACGGCGGGCGACCGTTGCCTCCCTTGGGCCGTCCCGTCGTCGACTATTTTTGATGTTCAGTGTATGAACGAGGGCGAGTCACCGCACCTGTAAAGCAGCAGCAGCGGGTGCAATCGAGATGGCTGTATTATGCAACAGCAACCAGCAGACTATAGAGACACCGGGGGTTCCGTAAGTGGTCAACTTTGACCTGCTCTCTCTCTTTGGTGGTGAGTCTGCTGCTGGTCCCAACCCCAACCGCCGCCTCCTGAACTCGACCGACTCCTGAGTTTTTTTCTTTTTTTTTTTTTTTTTTTCCGCACAAATGCAGCGTGCGGCGCGGCGCATCGGTGACTCGCGGATTGTTGCCATGACAACATATGCAACCGGCACAAGCAACATATGTAGGTGTGGAGGACGGATACTATGCTTTACACATTCGCTCAGGAAAGGTCACAATTTCCGGGTCGTCGTCGTCGTCTAGATAGAAATTGCACACCGAGTCCCATGCATATGAACCATCGCAGTCTCTTTACCGGCATCGCAATGTCCCTACCACACAGTCGACACACTCTCTCTCGTATTGCGTCGACGGGGCCACAGAGAGGGCAACGTAATTTCCTGGAACCTGGGATGCACACATCGCTCCACAAACCACTTGCGAATCCGTGACTCGACTAGCTGAGATATCTTGGGCAAGTTCTGCAGCCGCGAGCGCGAGCCGACCAACGACCTGGTAGAGAACTCGAGCCTATAGTCAGGCGCAAACGAGAACGTTAACGTCGTCTTGCGTTCAGAGCTCGACGGCGACGAGGATTTCAAAGAAAGCGTAAGCTATATCCTGGTTAGACGACGACTGACATCTATATCATACTAAAAAGCCCAACTCACCCTGCCCGAAAACCGGACGATAGACACCGACAGAGACACCGGGAGGATAGCCATCAGTGGCTTTGGGTAATTAAGCAGAATTCGTGTGTCTATGCCAAGGGTTATGCTATCAGCCAAATCAACGTCTATTCGAGACTCCTGTAAACACATTAGCAAAAAAAGAAAAAAAAAAAAGGGTGTATTTTTCAACCAGATTTGCCATACCAATCGTCCAGGGTCGTCAGCACAGGGGTAAATCTTGCAGTTGCTGAATATAGGAAACTCTTCTCCAATATCTAGTTCAGTCACATGCACAGTATCCTACAGTTGAAATGTGAGCATACATAGAGACACCAAAGTGCAACGTCACCATCGTACCACGAAATCCGGCAAATAATCACCGTTCAGAACTTTGTCTAAACTATGTAGAATGTTGTTATTTGATCTCGCATCTTCTCGAAGGTGTGCTATCACTTGTGCAACTAAAACATTGAGCCAGTCAAGCGACTCTGGAGGATGCGTTTCGACATTGTAAAATGTTTTTGCCAGAATTGATCGAGCAGGCATTTGAGGGGTCGGACGGAGAATTGACGATTGCTTTTTTCGAGGTCGATTTGATGTTTCATCTGATCTTTTGCGTGAGTCATGAGAACCATTGGCAAAAATAAAAAAACGAATGAACATAAATAGAATAATAATAACACTGAGTTGACCTATCTGGAAAATTAGCATTGTAGCGGCAGCCATACTATCACGAGCATACCAGGAGGCCTTGTGTAAATGTAAACCTAACAATGTGAGTTGAATTCACCGTCCAGTATATACATTGTCCATGAAAAATTTGGAAAAGTAATGAAGTACTCACCCTGTATTATTAATTCGCTGACCATTGCCGTATATGCCACTGGCAGCCAGTGGAGCTGGTTGCGCATGAAGGTTCACAGCTTCTGTGACAGTATCTGCCTCAATAACCATTGCAACAATCTGACTGGAACTTTTAAAGCACCTATCTTATTTACTCGGCATGAAAGAATATATGAAGAGATCAGATCAAGGAACTCGGCGCGACTACTTTGCAGCGCCAAAATCTCGTGTCTTCTTACAGTGTACGCAGGGTAAATAACTCGGAGGAAATTCAGTTTCAACATTAACGTACTTTTTCATCTTCGTGATTTAGATCGCCAGCCATACTGAAACTTTTTTTGTTTGACTTAAAATAACTCATCAGTATGCCATATACTCTTTCAGAGGAAACTAAGGTTTGATCATCTTTTTGGAAGCTTGACAACTTGGATGGTCATTGGTTAACACCGTCAGGAACGCCTTGTGCGTATTCAAGAAACCGTGCAAGTCACTTTCAGATACGGACTTGTCCCATTTGTGATTTATTTGGGTACATTTATGTGATTATACTGAAATGATTTATATGACTAACGCACCTATAGGCTGGTCACAGAGCCCTAGCGTGAGCTTGATCGAGTACGTTAAGATTTTGCACCAGGTTTCCGCAATCTAACAAAAATTTTAGCATCATTTCGCCCTTCACTGCTGCGGCCTAAAGACTATATCAGAATCTTTGTTAAATCCGAACAACTGTTTTGCTGTGATATATGCGTGAGGGACTAGGTGTTATTTGACATTTGAAGGGCTCGCCCTCATAACTACTGTACATATTTTGTTTTTTATCATACTACGAATTCAACCAATATTATCAAATATTTAATTGCACTTATGCATCTAATGCGTTTATTTATCTATAAATTCTAGAAAAAATATGTTTTTCTCGATTTTGATTCGTCATCTCTATTCAGTCTCATAAATTTTTTAATCACTTCGCTCCCAACGGAGGAAATCGCTTATACAAATCTGTAACATGCCTTCACTTGCTACTCGCTATCTATCCCAAAATCTAAGCGCGAGCAGACAAATAACAAATTCACAATGCGGGGTCTTATATAAGCTGTTTGATTTAGTATGAAAGAAATCTCCGGAGATCGAAGGCTTACTAGCCCGAGCTCGCATGAGGAGCGTAGCATCGGCAGCTTCGAACATGCAAAGAAAATGTTTGGTCCACTGTCAGATTCTACAATAGAAGCGACAGCAGGTTTCGCTGCAGGCTGTGTCACTACGATGCTCATGCACCCGCTAGATCTTATTAAAGTGCGATTACAAAGTACGAAGGTTTTGAAAATATGTTTGAATGTATGATTCGCTGACAACGACGCACAGTTAATAGTCATGCACGCAGCCATCGGGCCGCTCTGACCGAAGTATTGAGAGAACTTAAAAATACTCAGTCTCCTTTAAGAGAAATCTATAGAGGCCTTCTCCCAAATCTGATCGGTAATACTGTGAGCTGGGCATCATATTTCTTTTGGTAAATCGAATCAACTACGCTTTATCCTTTTTTTAAGCTTACAAGTTCATAGGTACGAGATAGCCAAGAGAGAGATAAGCAGTTTACATGGCATCCATGTAGAAAAATTCAGCTCGTATGACTACTTAGCAAGTGCCACAATTTCAGGCGTGTTGACAGCGACCATGTCAAATCCGATCTGGGTTTTGAAGACACGGATGCTGTCTACAAACTCCTCCTATGGCGGTGCATACAAGAATATGCTGGACGGGATGAAGCGGATTTATATGAATGAAGGAGTTAGAGGATACTATCGAGGGTTTGTTCCAAGTTTATTTGGCATTGGCCATGGTGCGATACAGCTCATGCTCTATGAGAAATTAAAAAAGTGGTACTGCAATGACCTTACTAATACCAAACATACAAGCTCCAGAGACCTTGTAAGTACTGTCAGAGCGAGATAGCACAAACATGAATGAATTTAATGCTATAGGGAACTATGCAATACTTAACTTTTTCAGCCATGTCGAAGATAGTGGCTAGTTTCGTAATGTATCCATACCAAGTGATCCGCTCGCGCCTTCAGCGATATGACGTCGACAGAGTCTATGTCTCTTTGTCGGATGTTGTTCAAAAGACTTATAGAGACGAAGGTCTGCTTGCTTTCTACAAAGGGTAAGATGTCGTGCTTTTAGTACATCATACTTTGAGCTAATTGTGTAGACTCGGCCCAAACCTCATGCGAGTGGTGCCGGCTACATGCATCACATTCATTGTTTACGAGAACACAAGAACATATCTACGGGAGTAGGTAAGACGACGGCTAATAATTGCATTTTGGAGTTTGTTTTTCTGGTCAAGTCTATCTGTACATAGTAATAATTAACTGCGCCTCATTATTACCTGAGTAGCTTTGCAACGTCTCTTAAATGCGTCCATCTACTAAAACTTGGTTAATTGCCTGCCTTGGATCAAAAAGAGAATACAAGAGGCGATGCTCATGTTGCTGAATCTATTTTTTTTTTTTTTTTTTGATTTATATGTCTTTGCAATCTTCCTGTCTTCTTCACTGTTGTTTTAAATTATCATGTGCAGTTATGCTCTATTAATGAATAGAAATAAGCAATTAAAAGATAAATATCTGATAACTTACCGATAAGTTTTGGAACTTGAGTTGGTCTAAGCTGCCCGAAAGTGAGCAGAACTCCCAAGATACCACTGACGTAATAATTAGATTTCATCTCGTGTTGGCCAATTAACGATAGCAATGAACATTATTTCTGGGATAGAGACGGAAGAAGGTGATTAAACTGACTGTGTGAAATTTTAGACCAATAAATTGATACGTAGAGCTCACTAATAGCTCACTAGTATTGATACGGCGAATGCCAGAAGAGGCTACTTCTTTGCCGGTTGTTGCTATCCTCCCTGTCCACCTCTCTGAATCGCAGATCAGACGAGCGACAGAAGTCCTCGATAAATACCACATAGTACATACGACAGATTTAGAGAGAGCTCAAGTAGTCGTTGGTGATTTGAGTTCTGTTGAGAGGGCAATCATTGAGATGCGACGCTTTGGATGCCTTCGTCCAGGCGTGTCGTTTGTCCGCTTATCATGGCTCGAATCAGGCAATGGCAAACTTCAAGACATTAAGAACTACACGTTGTATTCTCACGCAAATAATACTAAATCACAAAAAAGACAGGCTTCGACGGAATCTGCTTTTGATATTAGACAATCAAGGAAAACCAAGCACGAACAGAAATACGTACAAGAATCCAAAGACACGTCATACCTGAACAAATACGCCTGTCAGCGACCGCATCCTATTGAATGCCCTAACGAGGAGCTAATCTCAATACTAAAGACAATACGGCATTTACGAGAATTGGAACTGCAAGAAGTCAGTGTTCGTGCATATTCTTCAGCTATTGCCGTTTTAAAATCGTATCCAACCAAGTTACAGAAAGCTGATGAAATCAAAAAATTACCAGGATGTGGTGGGAAAGTTGTCAAGCTTGTTCAAGAATATCTTGACACTGGAAGTATAAAATCGGAGACTAAACAACTGGACACTCCTGATATGAAGGCCATTCAAAGCATATACGATATTTGGGGGGTTGGTGCCAAATCCGCTCGTGACTGGTATTTCAATGACGGATGGAAAAGCGTTGCAGAAGTTAAAGAAAATGGATGGAATCGTTTATCGAAGGCGCAGAAGGTCGGTGTAACATACTATAATGAGTTCTTAGAGAAGTATGAAATTTCTTGTCCTCATTGATTGAAAAACTATTGACACCCGCGAGGCTCACTAGGGAACAGGTCAAGCTAATTGGTGACACAATACAGAAATACGCAAACGAGATAAATCCAAGTGCAATTGCTGTTATCTGTGGCTCTTGGAGACGCGGTTCTGCCTCACAATCTGATGTGGATATCATTCTTAGCATTCCTCATAGCAAGCCCGGACAGACGCGAGAGCTGTTAAAAGTACTTACACGGAACTTGCGAAATGACAAACTAATCAGCGAAGTACTGAGCGAAAGCTCTTTCAGCTCATCAAAAAAGAGACCGACACTTCTAGATCTTTCGTTAGTGGTTTGGTCTCCGCTCGCAAAAGATTCCGCAACCCATCACCGAGTTGATATCATCTCTGCTGATTGGAAAGTAATCGGACCTGCTATTATTGGGTGGACGGGTAAGTTGCTTTCATCTGAATCACACTTAATTCAAGTAAATCGAACAACTAACCTGTGACGGTTAGGAGGTACAACGTTTGAGAGAGATTTGCGATTGTATAGCAGTAAGGTAAAGGGCATGAAATTTAACAGCGATGGACTAGTTGATGGTGCAACTGGTGATCTAATTGATACCACTGCAGACACATGGGAGGCTTCTGAAAAAAAAGTGTTTGAAATCTTGGGTCTACCATATTTTGAGCCCAATCTTCGCAACACCGGCTAGGTATTGACAGTTCTCTTGTAACGTAGCACAGCTAATGTTAATTGATAAGGATTGAGTTGTAACTAGCGTAAAAATTGATAATATTGAGAAAAAAATTTATTTATTATAAATCTTCCGTTTGACAATTTCGCAAAGTTTCTGGATGAATCGTACCATTTTGAAATTCCGTTGTGGTCCTCCACTCAACAATTTTAATTTGAGGTTCGGTCGCGTTCAAAAGATTTGGTTAGATTTGCTTAGCTGGTGTAGTACTTAAACATGATATAAGCACCAGGAGCGGCCAAAATGCCAGACAAAAGGTAGTATGAAGATTCAACCTTCTGAGGAGCAGCGCCCGTCTTTGAGCTGAACGCATATGATCGGACGGCAGGAGCACGACGGATTGCGGCACGCGAAGCAGCAAGAACAGAAGCACGAGTAGCGGCAATCATTGTGAATTTGACAATATTTGTGGAGATGTCCTGTTGATGAACGTGACGTCGATGTGTAGTTGCAGCGTGGCACGGTTTTGTTTGAAATCTAAGCTCTCCGAGTTCAACATCGCGCGGTTGATTGGCCGGCGTTGAGCTAGGGCTTGACCCTAAAGGTGACAAAATCGCTGGCTTCAAACTTCAATTCAGTCCCTGCGACGTTCGATTTATGCGAATTCAAGCGTTCAAAATTTTCTTTGAATATCGTTGAACTTTAAAATAAAAACTAAAATTACAATAGATTAGAATACAGCGTTTTGCGCCTTAATGTAGTGGCTAAGTAAGATGCGCTATGACAACGGGCTACCTTGAAAGTTATGGTACGATAGCGACCACTATCTTTTGCGAGTTAACAGATTAAAGGCTCAAAGAATGCCTGAGTCCTTAAGGGAGTTTTGCAAGATTGTTTCTTCCACAGCAGCAAACACAAGGCGGACGTTGCTGGTGTTGGTAGCCTGAGTGAGACTGGTCAGGTGTAAGCATTATATCCCTCGCTTCACGAAAAGAAAAAACTTACTGGGGATATATATTTAACCCACTGCGATTGAGTTGAGTGAAACGCCATAAAATAAACTTCGCTGCCTTGTTTAAATCTGCACCGCCGTCATAGTCGTGGAACCATTGACTAAGAGGCACCTTCTTTAATTTTTCTTGAAACACATCAACTTTGTTGAGAAATAGTACAATACTACTTCGGACAAACCATCGACTATTAACGACTGAATCAAATAATATCATACTCTCAAGCATCCGGTTCTGCTCAGAGTCTTCGAGAAGTACTTGATCGTATTCGCTTAAGGCAACACAAAATATGATCAAAGTGACGCCCTCAAAGCAATGAATCCATTTTTTGCGCTCGCTTCGTTGTCCTCCAACGTCAAACATATGGATCATGAGCTGGTTCATGGTAAATTTTGTTTCAAAAATACCAGTTGTTTTGATACGAGCGCGCAAAACGTCTACCTCAGTTGGGATATAATCTGGAGTGCCAATGCGCTCAATTCCATCTAGAAAGCTTCATTGAATTGGTTAATGAAGATGTAATTAAGAAAAAAAAAAACCTATAGGGCACTTACTAAATGGCTGAGTCCATTAAATAAAATTCTGTCTGTCGATCCAGGACTTCAGCTATTATTGGGTCTGTATACACTGCTTTGACAGCGGTAACAAACTCTTGATTTAACGAAGACGACGGATCGGTATCAATCTGAAAATCCAGAATGAATTCCACCAATTCCTATAAATCATCAGTATCACAAGTGCACGGCCATAAAGAGTTAACTAGTAAAGATTTACCCCGTTACTATCGTTTATAGGTTTCAATCCCAGTAAATTCATTCCATCGATTACCCCTCGTATTGATTCAAAAACATTTTTGAAAATAGTGCCTTTGTATAGCTGTAGTTCTTCTTGAGAGTAACCGTTTTGATGAATAATCTTCATCTGCTTAACAATCGTGGACTTGCCGCTCTCTCCGGAGCCTATAGACACCATATTAGCAATTTCAACATACAGTTTCAGTCTACCAGGTGAAACCAACCAAGTAGCAGCACTTTGCACACTTTCTGTGCTCGCCGTTGATCCTCTTCAATCGATTTATCAATGATAGCGCTTCGCTTGCGCTCTTGAGTGTCCTTGTCCTCTTCGGCGGACATACACAAACCCATCTTTGATCTGACTCGTTATGATGATGATTAGACAAAAACAGGAAACCAATAGATGATCAAAATATGCACTAGTTAAGATCAAAACCAAGTTCTGTAGCTTTCTCGTCTGTCTGGTCCGGTGACTGGGTCTACCTGCAATCCACGAGCAAGATCTGGTCCCAAATGAGTTGGGATGCTGCCGCACAAAAAACGATCACGATAGCGCACAACCAACCAAATGCAGCCCAGATTGAGGTCACCCTGGAGAAGTGATGCAATATCAATTTGAATAGTTTTTTTTTTTTTTTTTTTTGTTTTCTTTTGGAAGGGGCGGCAGCAGCACCTTTTGGGCCAGAGAACGAACGTCGTCGCGGTCCGATGTGATTGCTGCTACCGTTGTAAACGCTTTCTGTACCAACAACATATGTACATTATGTTTACAATCTGCCAAACCAGCCCCATGGGAGCCGCGAGCAGCAAACAAGAGTGTCAACAAAACTGAACAGCCGGATCAAGCCATCGTTTTAAATACAAAAGTTGACGAATTTACCAACCCCGGTCTCAGCCAAGCAAAAGCGATTTCGAGAACACCTTACATAAAATGAGTGAGCGAGCCAGCGCTTCCGATCATATAAAGTACTAACTAACTACTAACTATTATAAAAAATACCATAAGGTATTCAAACTACAAATAGCTACTACACTTAATTATCATAACTATGTACTTCCCACCCACCTCAGCAGGCCCACAACATCTGATAACTAATACTTTATTAATGTTAATGGTGGCCCCGGATTCTTCCCCACCCCTGAGTGCTGCGCTTTACCCGGTGCGAACCCACAGTTGTTGCCGGCCGCTCGGCCGGGAGGGAACGACGGACGAGACAGACACACACAACATTCAACACGAAGGCGATGAGAGAGGTGTTGTTTTAACAATACAGTATGATGTACACATGTATTAACCAAATTCGAACAAGTCAGGTCGCAACTACGGCTTCAATTCAAGCCAGTAGTGGACAGTTAATGATCGCTCTGCGGCCGCTTGTTTTTACAAGTCTCGTCTCCCAAGGATTGTTGGTTTATTATTATTTCTTACATTTATAGTCCGTATGCAGCCGCAGCTATGATAGACTTTGCAAACCTCGTCTGGTCGAGAAGGATTGCTGGTTTGTTGCTATTTCTTATATTTATAGTCCGTATGCAGCCGCAGCTAGCTATGACAGACTTGCTGGTTTGTTGTCCGTCCTGTCTTTTTTGTTCTTGCAGAAACCAATCAACCAACCCCAAACCCAACCCAGCCCGTGCCCCACACACAACACATAGTCCATCGCCCCGCTCCCAAACAGGGCTCGGGCTCCGACCGACGACGACCCATGAAGGACTTACTTACAACTGTATATATAAAGGCAGGCGGCCGGCTTGACTACACCGAGGTACAGTTCTGTTGTGCCACCCGCCAAAAATACTGTAGCTCAGTTTTTTTTGTCTTTCAGATCCGGCTGGCTTTGTTTAACTTGCTGCTCTTTTGTAGCGCCGGCTGGTTATCGTGTCACCACCGACTTCTGGTTGCTTGCTGATAAGCTGGTGGGGCCCCGTGGGTTGCGGTGCATGCATGGCCTGCGGTTTCCTCAGACACCAAACATCAAGCAAAAAAGACATACTTATGCCCGCCGGTACTACTATCGCCTCTTCTAAATATAGTCAGACTGTATTATATACATGTCACATCAAAGCTCGCCGCTGTCTAAACGCGGAGGCCCTACCATATTTACCGAGTCTCGCCAGGTTGAAGCGATAGCACACGATGGGCCGATAGACCTTGCATCAGGTGACATGATAGTTTATAGTGCCAACAGCACTGATCCGATCAATTTCAATGCGATCCAACCTGTGTATCGAACCTACAAAATTAGATGGGTCGGACTGGCTGTTCTGATGCTGCTCAATATAGTCGCATCTTGGGGTGTATGTACGCAGATTTTCTTATTCTTCTTTTGTCAGACAGTTTAACTAACATTTGCAATTCTTTTAGTGGCTTTGTTATGCTCCAATATCATCAAATGTTGCGGAATTCTTCAACTTTAGCTCGCAAACCCCAGTCAACTGGTTAGCTAACGCGATTTTCTTTACGTATCCATTTGGATCTATCGGATCAATTGTTACGCTTCATCATCGTGGTGTGAAGGCTTCGATGCTCATGGCAGCCTTTTTACTTATAGTTGGAAATTGGGTTAAAGTCGCCGGTGTCAAATGCAATGGCGGCGCTGGTTCATATGGTGTACTTATGTTGGGACAGATTCTTATCGGACTTGGCCAACCATTTGCGTTAAATGCCCCTAGCTATTACACGTATGATATATCTTTCTGCTTTCTTTTAGATTGCAAGCAGTGCTAATGTCTATAGTGATACATGGTTCACATCGTAAGTCTATTTTCCAGATGGTATACCCAGGAAAGCAGCTTAATAAGGTTTTTAGGCATTCTCGTGTTTCGGCTAATGCACTTGCCAGTTTGTCAAACCCGCTTGGAGGTGCTATTGGCCAACTAGTAAGCCCTACATTTGTAGCGCAGACGAAAGACTTTCCAAATATGGTGCTTTATGTAGCTGCTATCGTACGTATTCTTCACTGCTGACTTTACTTTATTTTGCACATGAAGTCATTAGCTCACATTATAGTGTACAGGACTATGTTTGCCGGCACTTTTCATCAGGGGTAAACCAGAGTATCCTCCGTGTCCATCATCGGCTCAGCCGAAAATGGAATTGAGAGCTAGCTTGAGAGCGCTGGTTGATAGTAGATCGTTTATGATAATATTTGTTTTATTTACGGTGCTCGTCGGATTTTTTAATGCTTATTCTTCGCTCATTAACCAGATAATGGAGCCATATGGTTATTCATCGGATGATGCCGGTACCTGTGGTGCTGTCTTGATTTTAGGTGGTATTGTGTTTGCAGCTGTGAGCTCGCCAGTTATTGACCGTTTGCACTCATTCATTATTGCCATCAAGATTCAAGTGCCGGTTATAGCAATCTGCTATATTTGCTTAATTTTTACCCAGACAAAGTCAATGCAATTAGGCGGACCATATTTGGTATCTGGCGTACTTGGTGCTGCTTCGTTTTCATTGTTACCGTTGGCATTAGAATGGGTACAAGAACAGACTTTTCCAGTTACACCAGAACTCACCTCGTCAATCTTGTGGGTAGGAGGTAACATTTTTGGTGGTATTTTTCTTATTATAATGGATGCCCTAAAACGGCCTGCTAATGTGGGCGATCCTCCAGGTAATATGACTAGATCATTAATATTTCAAGCTGTAGTTGCAGCAGCTGTAGCACCTTTACCCTTTTTTATGGGGAAAAAGGAGACTATGAGAAATAGAAGGGTTGATTTTGATGAAGAAGATATCGCTAGAAGAGTGGCGCATGACAACGGAACAGAAATGACTTGAATTTGATTTTAATCGCATGACTGTAATAAAGAAGTAATATTATCACAACTACAATGCCACTTGTTAGGAGATTTAATATTCACATGCATCAATTAATAAGTCTGGTAGATCTTAATTTTGCTCAAACAAAAACATTTGCTTATTTTAAAGCAGCAAAGAGCTTAGGAGCTGCACATTCGTTGACACAGTGTGAAAGATGGAAGCTAAAATATTGTTAAATTCCCGATTTGGTCGGCAACAAAAAAAGACACCAGTTAAACTTACAACTCCTCAATGCAATCTTCCTTGTATTCCAATTCTTCGTAGTCATCCTCCTCCTGTGCCTTGGTGACTCTCTCAACGCATTCATCAAAATGGTGCTTGAATGAATGACAGACCTTGCTCTCAGCACATTCTAATCATATTAGTCTCTTCAAAATATCCTAATTTCACCGTATTAGTAGCACACCTTCTTGAAGCGCAGGGAAGATATCTTCAGGCTCTTCCTCCTCCTCTTCTTCAGCAGCTTCCTCCTCTACAGGCTCCTCAGCAACCTCCTCCTAAATAGATTAGAACTCCGGTCATACTAGCAAAATCATTACAAACACGACAAGATTTAAAGCTAAAGTTGCGGTGACGATGATGAGCATTCCATCAGTTGCGAAATCATCTCCTGTTGCATTTCTGATAAGAGCAATTCGATCGACCCGTCTTCGCGATCATCAACCAGTTTCCAGCAACTGATCTAAGCAGCCAAATGCAGATCATATGGCACTATTGAAATTGGAAGCATTGATCGTCAAAACCGCGCTGCCTTTGCCCGAGAATCTGGCGTGTGTCTGCATCATTGTTCGATGCTAAAACCCGACGTACCTCCGGCTCCTCTGCCTTAACTGCGGGCACAATGGCCTCAAAAAACTCTTGCAGTGCGCTCAGCATGTTGCAATTCTATGTGACGCGATGAATGACTGTATATAGACAGGAACCTGGTGTTGCTCACGGACTAATCGCTCCTGCTGCATCAAGAATTTGATTTCGGGTCGCGAGAAGTTCATCGCCGACAGGTGTGGGCGAAACCAATTCCTCGGTGCTGATTGGCTTGCACACGAGCCCCTTGCGCTGACGGCTTATTGCTCCCAACGCGTCACGTGCGCGATGACGATTGTGTTCGCTGCCGACGATCGAGCACACTCACAGCCAAACAGGGCATTGTCGCTCGTCACGAAGTGAAGTTGGTGGTGTTGGTCTTGGTGGACGTGATCATGGTAGACAATCTTCAATTGCTTGCTGTGTTTTGTGGCTTTAGCTGCGTGGTAGCTCGATTAGTTGGCTACGTGTTTTTGAGATGGGTGAGCGCGCCTACAACGCCTGCCCCATGGATAGTGGGGGGGGGCGACCAAGTATCTCTCTAATTTCGAACTGTGCTAATACGTATCATTGTTTTTAGTTTCCTTCGAGTTTGTTTCCGCAAGTAATCTTTACGGGCATGGCTGTTTATGTGGTGTCTTATGCATATTTGTTCTGGCACTCTGATCCTGATCAGCTGACAGTAAACGCAAAAGTTGATATTATGATTGCCAGAGCGTCTGAAACCGACATCATTACACCTTCAGGAGAGGTAGAAGTGATAGCTACTACTACGGCGGAGCCAGATATTATAACTGTTTCTGCTCCTGTTGCTCGCGAGCCGCAAAAGAATAGTATACCGCTTTTGACAGTGCTGCTATTTGGGATACCATCTCGAAAATACCACCGAACTGCTTCGATTATGACCTTTGTCTTCAATTTAGTCGGCTTGCTTATGGTACTGGACTTGATTTTTGTTTCGTTCTACCTATATCCTGAGCATCAATTGTCATTTGCGCGAGTTGGATACGTAACTAGTGATAGTGCCAGAATCGTGGTCAGGGACCCGTCACCGTCAGCTCCGTTGATTTTGCGCTATCAAAAGTCAGTTGGCGCAGAAAATGGTTTGTCTAACTGGAAAGTGGCAACTACTGGGGCTCTTTTGAGCTCGGCCACCGACTACACTACTGCGATCGATATTACTGGGTTACTTCCCAACACCAAATACTTCTATTTTGCAGGAGCGACAAACGGTACTTTTATCACCAATAAAGCAAGCAAGGCCGGTAGCTTTAGTTTTTTATTCACTTCTTGTATAAAAGCGTAGGTTACTATTTGGAATCGCGAAATATAGCTGTGCTGACATCGAAAGCCGTGTACCATACTCAGTATTTGACCATCCACTTATGATTCGTGGCTTTCGACGTCATCAGTTTTTACTTCCCCTTGTCGACTTTTTCTTGTTTCTGGGTGACTTTACGTACGCCGATGTGCCACGGCAGATGGGTACTAATATAGAATCATTTAGACGCCACTACAGACAGGTCTACTCTGACATTGGAAAGATTGGCTTCAATGACCTCCCAACCCTGCATGTATTTGATGACCATGAGATTATCAACGATTATGATCCTACACTGTCGGCACTTTATGAGCCAGCTATCAACGCTTGGCAGGAGTATCAAGGTAGCGGTAATCCGCCACCACTGCACCCTGGTGGGACTTACTACGAGTTTGATCGTCAAGGGGTGCCGTTTTTTTTAATGGACACACGAACGTTTAGATCGCCGAAACGGATGCCAGATGGTCCTGGAAAGACGATGCTAGGAGCGCAGCAGCTAACAGATTTGTACGACTTTTTGGAGCGTCATAGAAAAGCACCGTTGAAGTTTGTGGTTTCATCATGTCCGTTTACAAAGAACTGGCAAGGTCCAGATGCACTTGATACATGGGCAGGGTACTTGTATGAACGAGAGAACGTACTTCGACATTTCTGGGACAGTGGTAATGGTGCGGTAGTTGTACTGTCTGGTGATCGTCATGAGGCTGCGGCGATACAGTTTCCAAACCCAGTTGCCGATGGAAGTAAGGTTTACGAGTTCTCGACCAGTCCTTTCAGTCAATTCTACGTACCAATTCGTACACATAACCTTCATGATTTAGAGGACGTTACATTGATGTATATGCCAGACGGGAACTCAAAAGTAGGCAAAATGGATGTTATAACCGATGGTAAAGGACATGCATATTTGACCTATCAACTGTTTATTGACGGAGACCAGCGTTGGAGTTACAATATAAGCGCTTCGCTATAGTAAATGAGAAGATATGATAAAGGCCTACACGCCGCCGAAGTCGTTGTCTTTTTGCTTTGCTTCGTGTTCCTTTGAATGGATTCAGATTGTTTGAAAAAAAGAAAAATAATTTTGTAGAGTGCGAGCTAGACATTAATTTCTAATTTACTCAATTGTAGCATAGCTCTATTATATACTATATTCACAAAATACAGACAATAACATTATCAAGTACTTAGAACATAATACAAAAAGTTTTAATTAAGCATTTTCCACTTGCTCGTCAGATGCTTTATCATCATCAAATACATCATCGTTGTCGTCATCAATCCAGCCAGCGCACATCTGAACGGCACGATTCCACAATTTGTATGACTTCTCACGCTTCTTCTCGGAAATAGTTGGCGAAAATGTGGTTTCTCCCTCGGCGTTGATGCTCTTGAGATCGTCAAAGCTTGACCAGACATTAAATGCAAAACCAGCTGCAATTGCTGCACCCAGGGCCGTGGTTTCTCTGTAAGCAGGCCGACGGACGTCAATTCCAATGATATCCGATTGAATCTGCATACATACATCTGAGTTGGACATTCCACCGTCAACCTTGAGTGACTTCAATTCGTAGCCAGAGTCCTTGGCCATAGCTTCGAGAACTGCTCGGGTCTGGAAGCATGTAGCTTCGATGGTAGCACGAGCAATGTGTTCTCGGGTAGTGAAGTTTGTGACGCCAAAGATGGTACCTTGAGCATCGTCAATCCAATAAGGAGCAAAGAGACCCGAAAATGCAGTAACGAAGATAACACCACCAGAGTCAGACGCCATAGAAGCCAATTTACCGACTTCGTCAGACTCGTTGATAAGCTTCAGGTTATCGCGAAGAAACTTCACAGCCGATCCTCCGACAGCGATTGAACCTTCTAAGGCATATATAGGCTTGTGACCCTTGAAATGGTATGCCACAGTAGTTAAAAGGCCGTTGGTTGAGAAAACCGGACTCTCACCGGTATTGTAAAGCAGGAAAAGACCGGTACCATATGTGTTTTTACCAGTTCCTGGAGTGAAAGCCTTTTGGCCGACCAAGGCAGCAGACTGGTCTCCAAGAACACCACCGATAGGAATTCCCTTCAAGATACCATCTGCAATAACACCGTAAGCGGAGTCGTCAGACGAGCACACCACTTCAGGAAGCTTGACACCTTTGTTGACGCCGAAGAACTCTAACAAAGTGGGCTCGTACCTAAGGGTGTTGATGTTTAAAAACATAGTTCTTGTCGCATTTGTAGTATCAGTGACGAATTTTGAGTCTTTATTCGCGGCGCCACCAGTCAGGTTGTAGACCAGCCAGGTATCAACAGTACCGAACATGAGCGTACCTTTGCTCTTTGCTTGTTCTACTTCTGGCTGGTTTTCCAGCATCCAAACAAGCTTCATTGCTGAAGGATATGTCGACAGAGGAATACCGGTGATACGTTCGAGGCCCTGAGCACCGGGTTTTTGTTTAAAGTGGTGAACCAGACGAGAAGTTCTGGTGTCGGGCCATGCAATCGCATTGTACAATGGCTTTCCGGTCTCGGAGTCCCATGTCAAGGTGGTCTCGCGTTGGTTGGTGATACCGATTGTCTTGATGTCGGAAGCAGCAAAGCCCTGCGCTACGAACTTCTTTGTCGCCTCTTCGATACATACTCTCGCCGACTCGACAATCTCCAACGGATCTTGCTCGTGCCAGCCAGAGTAAGGATAGATCTGCTCGAATTCAATCTGATGAATGGCGTATGGCTTTCCGAGGTTGTCGAAAATGATAAATCTAGTGGACGTAGTGCCGGTGTCGAGAGCGCCAACGAACGAAGTAGTAGTATTAGCAGTAGCAACAGTCATGGCGAACGATGTTATATTGTCTTGTGTGTGTGAGAGTTTGTCGAAAAAAAGATGTTAGAGTGAGAGCTGCTCTGAAAAAAAATATATGTGAGGTTGTTGCCGTGGAATGGAAGCGGCGTGGGAGAAGAAGACTATGCAACCGAGAGCCGCGAGAAGACCAAGAAGAGCCGAAAGCAGGAAGGTCGCACCGGCCGGGGGGGGAGAGAGAAGAAGTGGGGGCAATGCCAGGCCAATTGACACGGTTCCAACGAGTTGCTATTGCCGCTTGCTGCTGTATGAGCAAGACACGAACGATATTAGCAGGAGAAGAATAAGAACAACAGACCAGATGAAGCAAGCGACCAAGAGAAGAGGGAGGAGGGGGGGGGGGGGCGGAGTGAGAGAGGGACAGAATGTGCGAGCCCAGATCAACTTAAGGCTCGCTCGGCCGAAGACGGGTTGGTTGTGCGGGTGTCGACGGAGACGATGTGTGTGTGTGTGTGCCCCGCCGGGGAGGAGGGGGGGAAGAGAAAGACGAGAGGCGCTGGCTGATGAATGAATGCTCGCTCACTTATTATTATTGCCTCGGGTTGGTCATTGCACGCCGCGCCGAGGGGCCCGTACCGGGATGCCGGAGACTCGGTCATCGGCGGAACGGATCTTTTTTTTTTTCGCTCATGGTTGCTTTGCAGCAAGAAGGCCATGCACACTGGCTCGAACAGATATATTTGTGGACACGATATCATGCCTTATCAACTTCTTGACTACAGTGAGCTCAAGCAGTGGCAGCTGCTGACTAAAGAGCTTGCGGCGGAGGCTCCGACAGTGGCTCCCGCTTTGAGTGGGGGCGGGCGGAGGAGGAGGAGCGAGTCTATACTACTAAGCAGCGAAAAAGCGCGCGACCCCGACAAAATACTGTGTATGTTACACAATACATATGTTACATACATAGTCATCGATCAAATTTCCGACCCACCCCCCATCTGGGCCTGGTGATGATGATTTAGATGATACACAGGGACAACCCGAGAGTAGTATGTACATAAAACCTAAAAGGCGGAGCCAGCACTCAACGACGATGACATGGTCGAACAGCGATTGTTATTCTGACCCTCCCCTTGTCAGATTGAGTGATTAGCTACCGATGAGATTGTGATTGCGGAAATCGGGACACGACAAGATTTGAGATCTCGGTAGTCCAGTGCATTATTACATACATATGTAAATACAACATGCAATGTAGACACGGCGTGGGATACATAATGATTATCTTACTGCCGTGGAACGCAGTCACATCTCGAGGCGTCCGAACCGAATGAATGCGTTTCGGCATCTCAGGATCGATTGACTACACGCCACCACAATCCATATGCCAGCATACGTAAGTCGTTATTGATTAGTTAATTAGCGACAAGTAAGTATGTAGCTAAGTTAAAGAAAACGAGTTAATTAGGAGTATTTGCAGCGACAACAAGATACATAACCATCGTTCTTTTCTCCTCCCCGGGAACGGAAAAACTTCGGCACCTTCGGTCGGCACTGGACCCCGGGGACTGAGACGCCGTCGGCGTGGTCGTAAGCGCACAGCATTTATTGAAACAAAAGCCAGCTCGTAACTCTGTTACATACATATACTACTCCACGGAAAGCACTCAACAATCCGCCTTTTCTCCTCTAATTGGACTCCCCGGACCTGACGGGCGGTTGCGGGCGGCAATGCGAACGATGCTCCGGAAATAGGCTAGGTCTGGACTTTGCTGCTGCCTCAAAGGTTTACTTTTGGTAGGTCTAGCACTGATGCTGAAGCTACCAATGCCCAAGCTTGAGATGATGATGTCCTTGAAAAATGCTGCCAGCGACTGCACTGGACCGGCAGGCTCCCCACGCCGGGAGCACCCCCCCGGGAACGGATTAACTTTATTCCAGACTCCTCCCCCCCTGGTCCACCTCAAGGCACCAAAAGAATTTCTTTTCTGTTGTTTTCGCAAAGAGCATGCTCAAGGCTGTGAGCCAGCTCAAGACGCACCCAAGAGAGAACACATTTCGTCATTTGTTTTATATTGATAATGTCTTCTATTTTACTGCAAAGCGATTAAATAACAATCGACGGATCGTAGATAAGTCAAACAGTCATTGTGTTATAGTGTCAATCACCGTTGTTAAGGGCGACGCCGTAACTCTGGCAGCAGCCACAGTCGCTACAAAGTGTTTTTATTTGGGCTGTTAACTCCGATGAGCCATGCCATCAGTAGCAAGAGCCTCATCGTAAAGGTACGTAATACATAGGCGACTACTGTTGGAGGCGGGTTACCTTGACAGCTAGTAGTGTCTTTGTTTGGAGCAGGGAATTTCACGCATCGTAACATACTGTACATAATATGTACAATACTAGTTTTGTTCCCATCTACATATGTCAACGTCCAATTGACAGAACGCATCCCCAGGAAATGTTCTGCTTGCTGTCGGTGTGCAAGAGTTATCATATTTAGTCTAATCGCATGGCTTAGTAACAACCAGGCAACGCCGTTGCCAACAGTGCTTTTAGGCTCTCTTCAGCGAGGACTTCAGTAGTACGTTGAGCATTTTATAAAATTTTCCTTATTACAAGTAACTTACTGACCTTTGCCAAAACAATATTGTTTTGCGAGGTCAACGTCTTTCTCGGCTAATTGAATTTTGGATGAAATAGCTACAAAGCTCAGCCGAGAAGAACAAACGCTGCTCTCTTCGACCTGATCGCTTCTCAAAATACGAATAAATCGATACTTAAATAAAATCAAAAATTTGATTATTCAATTAACTAGCAAACAAATATAAATGACAATCAAAGCGTCGCAGGAAGTGGGTCAGAATGTACCATGGCGTCTTCTAATACGTAACAAGTGTGCGCCAGACGCTATCTTCTCGCACGTAGCCGCCCACAGAAAAAAATGACTCGCGTCTTTCTCTTCCACGGAACTCGCATCTGATAACTAGCGCATGGTTTTCATCATATACAACGTAAAACGCTGGAAGGTCATTAAAGAAAAAAAAAAAAAAAACGGAATCGAACAGCCCCTGGGCCCGCTGGCTTATTTATACCCGTTACTGTGCCCTAGTCCTCAGTCAGTAACCCTTGCCCAAGGTCGGATGCTCTCTGTGGGCTTTACAGCGTCGAAAAAAATATTGGCGAATGCGAGAAAGACGTACGAAGACAGTAATATTGGACCTGGCCAACGTCAACCAGACCAATCGGCGACGCCCACATTATGTTAAACATACGTTCGGCTGCTCGGCCGGCCGTTTTAGGTGCAGATACTCCCTTTTATTCTCATTCGCGACAACAGGTTCGGTATGTCAAGGCAGACCAACGGGCTTATTTGAAGCGAGGCGGACCCCATACGACCGGAGTGAACACTGTGCCTCGTCAGCAAATGTTCGATTTTTTGGGACCAAGAGCAATTAATGGTGATCATTCACGGTCGACGTTTTGCTATGCACCCAAGGACCATGTGCCAAACTACATTCCTTTTGCGCAATCTGTGAAGCAACGGCTTCGAATGTTGGATGATAATCAGACATCACGACGGGACACATTATACTGCCCATTCCCGCTCAATCCATATACGAAGACCGCCTTTCAATTGTCGCCAAAACTTAGATCCACTGTGTTGAGTCTTATGAATTCCGGTCGCCCGCTTCAAGAAATCAGTTCACAGCTTGGAATCCACGTCGAACGAGTTGCCGCGGTAGTGAAACTCGCCGGTATTGAGCGAGATTGGGCCTCTAAGGTACGTATTTCTAAAATATAGATATTTATTTTAAATCTGTGAGTCTTCAATGTGTGCTATATTTGATGATACATACAAAATTTTCGATTAGTCTTGAAGACAAATCATATGGTTAAAGCTTTGTTTTAGCTGAATAAACGCTGCTGCTGAAGACTGCACAACTTATTTAGGTATCTTGTCCAGTATGTTAACTGTTTTGTAGGACTTAATCACTACGGAACATCGGCGATTTGCCGACAGAATGTTCACCATGTTACCAGTAACGAACGCTAGATTAAGTGATTCAAAATCAATTGAGGACAGGCTTGGGCAAGATATTCCTGACGAAATTATTATTCCAGGCAAAGCAACCCAGGAACACCTGCTTATGGTAGAAGAAAACCAGTCATTTGACGGTAATGATGCTGCAGAATTTATGGGTCTTCCACCAGTTGGGGAGTTATTAGCTTCTTCTGTCAAAGCCTTTGAGTCTTCTACAACCACATCTCCGGACCCACGAGGCACAGTCCGAATTGAAGATGCACGATTTACATGGAAAGTTACTCCGGCGAAGGTTGGAGAGGTAGGTTATCGCTATGGTGCTGGTCGTGACGACCGCAAGCGTCATAGGAAGTTCTACAAGAGCCCTGAACTCAATCATTGAGTTCAAATTGGTGAATCAAATTGTAAATAGTCAAGAGATGTATTATTCTATACGCTTAGACTGTCAAAAAAATGAGCAAGTTCTTCAGGCTCACCCTTGTCCCATGATGCAATTTTTCCTTGCCATTTGCTCCCTCTGCCTCCTCCTTTCAGGCTGCTAATGATCTGTGCATTCTTCAAAGTTACAGCGATTCCATCTGCACCTACTCCATATATTATCAGCGCACCTGCACTCTTCACTGACCCGGTGGCTAATAAAACTATGCCATGGTCTAAATTACCAAGCTCTGAAACTACCATGCTAATGAAGTCTAGACCGGAAAATTCTGGTTTGTAAACTAGTGACTTGCCCGTGGTCTTTATTTCGTGTTTCACTCTAGTCGTCTCAATAGAAACAAGTGATAACATCAATGATTTTTCTCTTTTCATTGATTCTCGAAGTTGCTGATCCAATCGAGTTACCTTGTCTTGAATCTCGTCTGTCTGACAGTTGAGTTGAGCATTCAGTGATCGCTGCAACTCATGAGCCGATCTTGCATATTTACGAACACGATCTCCAATTAAAAAGTAGAGTCTAGAGTTAGTGCCCCTTATGGGAACCTGATGCAGTAGTGATATAGCATTCATCTCACGTGTATTTGACAGATGTGTCCCACAACACGGGTTCGCATCTAAATTACCAATGTGAACCACCCTCAAGATGCCACGCTCGGAGTCATAATCATCTGGCAGTTTATCCTTCTTGACAAGATCTTTATCTGGTACCTCCACTGTAATATCAATGCCCTTACGAATGATGTCGTTGCATTTGTCCTCGACTAGTAAGACCTCGTCGGCTTCAAGTTTCCGGTTGATTTCAACGTATGATACTCTCTCGCCTAAACTCCAAGACAATGTAGGGATATCCATACCATCCAGCACTGCCGAGATGAGATGCTGGCCACTGTGTTGCTGCATGTGGTCAAATCGACGACCCCAATCGACTTTCATATTAACAGCAGTATCAGGTTCTAATGGCTCATCTACACCATGCAGTGCCATCAGCTTATCACGACGAACATGATTCACCAATAGTTCTCGTTCATTCACGTACAAAATACCTATATCTGAAGGTTGTCCGCCTCCTAGATCAATTTTAGTATTTTCTTTAATAGAAGCTTAGAACCTATGGCATACCTTCGGGAAACAGTATAGTGTCCTTTAACTCCAATTCATATTTTTGTCGAACTTTCGCGTCGTCTGACTTCTTTAATTTTTTTCCTCCTTTGCTTGAGTCGTCACCTACGAGACGGCAGGAAACAACTGTGGTCTCAAAGGAAGTGAGATATGAATCAAGTTGACACGCGAGCGCGCCGACTACCATTGATGTCGCCATATTAAGATTACAACTGTTCTCTAAGTCTGCCTTATGGAAGATTAATTGGTATAAGTTGACTAAAAAAATTGAAGACGAGAAGGTAAATTTGTTTCAATCACGGTAAATCTGTTTGGCGACAATGCTTGAGTTTTTTGCTTTAATTTGTTAATATGAGTGATTACCGAGTTGACCCTATTACACAGATTACAGGGGCACTTGACCGGGATAAGCCATCCAATCAACTTTTCCACAATCCGTGTGAGTCAAGGCGGGTAACACTCAGTTCGCAAAAAGGCGTTGCGAGTTATTCGTGACGAACATACTATAATATTGAAATCGAGTCGTTCAATTTGGTCCGAGTTCTGTCATTCAGTATGGCTCCAGCATTTAAACCTAGGTTTCTTGAGTCCCCTGTTCAGGTGAGTATTATACTAATCGAGTCGGCCACTGGAAAATGGCGAAAGTGGAGCAACCACAGAGTCTATGGTTTTGATTTCTTCGTTGGAAATTATGAAGCGTTACTAATATGCAGGCTCTTCGATACTATTCACGCGTATCGCCTCAGTATTTTTTCCCCTTAGCAATAGCGGCTGCTATTCCAGTGGTGGGTTTCGTTGTTTATCCTCTCCGAGTCCGATATCTTTATCCCAATCATGTTCCCATTCCAAAGTCTTATCCAGGTGTGTATCGCCAGACATAATCATAAAAAGTCTATGCTAACTGTTGTAGTGCCAAAAGGAGAGAGGAATGTTTTGACAGGATTCGATGATGAATAAGGTGTTGTTTGGGTCAGATCTGCCGACAATATTGTGTTCAGCTCATTAGCATTTTGCGATACTCCTATATTGGTATTGTAATTTCTGATCCTATAAAAGTAGCGCCTTTTGAATGTGGTTTAACTAGTTTTACTCAGAGTAGAGTTAGTTTCTCAGTTGTATTTGTATTAATTGCAATATTGGTCCATTAGTACAAAATAAACATCATAATCTTATTGTTCGACTATCATTCCACGTCTCTATTGGTCGGTTTCACATCTGGAACACCTTCAATCTCTAACCCAGTAAGAACATCTCGATCCTTCTCACCAACCACATTATCGTCTTCGTCTTCATCGTCATGCAACGCGGTTGAAGGTTTGCCAAGGCCACCATTTGAATATTCATCTTGAGCTTGCTGCTCTTTGGCCTGTTTTTCCATGTCATCGATTCTCCTCTTGACCTCACCCGCTACACGCATACTATCGGTTACCAAGCTGTTAAACAACTCTCTCAAAGTCCCTTTTTCACGGATACCGCCCCGAGCAGGAGCTAACTTAATGGATGCCGCAAAATCATGTGCAAAGAACTTCTCAAGCGTTTCGTCCGCTAAGACAACCATTCTAAATGTCGGAAGAGTAATATGTAGAGGATGATTGGGATCAAGAGCGGCATTGGCTTTGACATTATCTGTATCTGAATTTATAGTAATAAGTTGATTTCCTTCACTTTCTTCATCTGGAGTTGCATATTCGAAAGCACGGCGAATAAATGCACTCACTGATGACAAAAAGTCGACAGGTTGCGCAAGAGGCCCAGCAACACCGGTCAAAGGTGGTGATATTGACCCATTAGTCCCCACGTTGTCCTGTCCTTGTGGCACAGTCAAATGCTTTGTGATGTATAGTAAGCCCTCCGACATTTGCAAAATCCCCTCTCTGTCCACTTTACCGTCACCGTCCTCGTCGTAGAGCTCGAAGAAATAGGCCATGTTGTTCATAATATCTTCATCCATGATTGACGCAAGTCCAGACACGACGTTATTTAACGATAGTCCACCGCGAAGTTCAGCGTCCCACCTATGGAACAAACGCAGCAAAAAATCATGAGGTTCAACTGCCCAGTTTGTAATTCCAGATAGAAACAATTGAAAAGTCTGCATATCCATTAGTGTTCTTGTCGGGCCCAATCCAAGCCGTGACGATTGAATTGCTTCAAAAAACCGATCATATATGTTTGAGAGATCGGTTTGCGATAACCTTCCGATATCATGAAGGTTACGTAATTGTGTTCTTTTAGCAAAAGACTCGATACCCTCCAAAACTTGATTTTTATGTTTGCGACGTTGTTCGGCTATGATATCGTCAGTTATTACCGAAAATTCCTTAAAAGCCACTACCATAAGCTCTTGAAAGCGAGTCACCTCCCTAAGCTTCTCATTCTGAGACGTGGGATGTGCAGAATGGTCAAGACAAGCGAAATAATCCTTTAAAATAGATATAAATGATCCGTCGTCGTTAACATCAAGAAGCTCCTCTCCGTTTATTCGGAGGATTGCTAGTCCTATTTGAAACAATACTTTGGGACCTTCGAGAAAAAACACATCGAGAACACGGAATGCAAATGTGAGCGGCATTGAATTGACGTAGAGGGACAGAAACCATGGAAGTGAAACCACTGACAATTGAATATCCGACTTCACTAAATGTTCCCACAGTATTGGCATGGTCTTTTCGACTAAAGCTTCAAATACACGTTGATCTAACAATGTACCATACATCGTTTGAGAGTAGTATCCTGGAAGAAGATTATCACATAAAACAGACAAACACCAAAACGCTTGTTCCTCGTTCATATAACTTGATATTAGCCAACAAATATATCAAATGATTTAGCCATATACATACATAAGGAGCGCGGCAACAACAATATTCATAGCCTGGCAGTATCCAACAGACTCGTTTCGCCAGCTGTACACACTCAGTACTCGTCTAAGTCGTTCGATACCTTCTTCTGATTGGTAGGCAGGGTATTCCGGAAGTGACCGATTCAAATCTTTTTCAATTTCCTCAATTGCAAGCGAAGTGCGACCAACATACTCTTTTTGCAATTGCACATAGAGGTTTGGGTTGGCAAGGCGCAGAAACATTGAACCTGAGGTCAATTCCCAAATCTCTCCCCTTAACCGATTCGGAAGTCCAACTCTGATTAGCTTTTGAAATGTAGGGAGCCTGATCACACTAAGATTTCTTCCATAATCACGCAAATACTCAGCCCATAATCGAAGCTTTGATTTGTCGCGCATTTTTCGTGGGTCACCAGGATATTTGAATATTTGTCCTAATCCACCTTCAGGTATGGTTCTATTGCTATCAGCCTTTTCTGATAGCATATATTCTGAATAAAGTGTAGTTAGAAATTTCTTGAGTAGCTTCATGTCCGACAAGTTGGCTCGTAGATTAGACTTCAACCGATCACAAAATTGCTCAATTTGAGACCTTAATCCAACAAATTGCAGATTAAATTTGTGCCCATGAAGCGTGTATATACTTAGTGCAAAAAGATAAGTCTTCGATGCCAGTCGTTCGACACGTCTAATAGCCACAAGGGGCATGACAAATGTGCAAGTGCGAGGTTCAACTGCATCAAAAACAAGGTAAGCTTGTGACAACAATAGCTTGCCGGGTGCATACACAGCATTCGGTTCCATAGAAAACTCGGCCGATATCGACGCCTGTAGATCAGCATTGTCGGGTAGTCTATATGTCTCCCGAAAGATCTGATCTCTCGACGGACGCTCCGATGGATCAAAGATTGCCAGCTGAGCGGCCTTGTTGCGTATCGTGGAGAGTAGCGACATGATCTCGCGCAATCAAAAGCTTTCACCGAAAAATGCTGATCCTCAAAGCTAATATGCTGAGTCCACCGTAGGCAGGTTATTGGCAAGTGTCGCTGCTCGAGTTTGCAGGCGATATATATGGTAAATGCCGTGGTCTGTCGTTGCCAATCGTCACTCCCATTGCCTCCTCATGCAGCCGCCAACCGCCGAGTCGTGGAGCGCCGACTCTACAAGCGTAACAGGGTTAGGCTATTGCTCAGCGTCCCCTGAGTCCTGACATCAAGATTGATTGATGCAAACCGCGTTCGGGGCAGAGAAAATAATATAAAATCAAATTGCCTTAGACGAGACGAGACCTATTATTTGACATTCTTACCGTATTCTTATACGTTGTATTCCAAATACTATAAGTGACTAAAAATTGGGCGCGAGATCTGCCACACTTAATTTTGGTAAAAGGGGGTCCTTTTGTTTGCTTCTTTGAGATGATTGAGGTTGTATGCAACGACCGGTAAGTTGACTTATATATTGTTCGTTTCTTTCCAGCAACTAGCTCACAACATTTAGAGTCGGAAAAAAAATTCGCGTGAAGGTATGAAATCTGCGAGTGTAGTGACGTTTGTTGCTTTAGAGTTGCAGTGCTTGTCAAATATCATGAAGTCAGTTTTAATGCTGATCTATAATAGTGTTTACCGGACGATACTATTGGCGACTTTAAAAAGCTGGTTGCTAGCCAGGTTGGTACTTCTCCAGAAAAGATTAGTATGTTTGAAAGCTTTTTTTACTACATTTTTTGAGTCGTGCTGCTAACTTATGCGACCAGTACTGAAAAAGGGGTATGTCAATGGAATCCCTTAATTCGCTCGTCCTAATTAATATTGACAACCAGCTACACTACGTTCAAAGACCATATCACTTTAGCTGATTATGAGATTCATAATGGCATGAATCTAGAATTGTAAGTCTTGACAGGCAATAGTCGGGTTTATCTAACCGGTTCAGGTATTATGCTTGATTCTTAGCGGAATTCAATGATTCTTTGTTCTGTATTCTGAGGTTTCACGCGGTCAATAAAGCAAAATATCTCACTGCCCAGAACACCCAGAGTAATGCTATTTACTTGGAATTGCATTAACTGGCGTAGGAGCTACTGAGATGGACTTTTTTCGTATATACTTTGTGTCGTTTTACTGCAGTTACTAAAGTTTTATAGATACAATTAAATAGTTGCTTGGATGTGAATCAAATTTCAAATGAGGTCGCTATCACCGAGTATCGTCAATCAGCGGATTATTGGTCTGAGCACCATCATATTTCATAAACTGTCACGCCTGCTTTTAAAAGCATCAAGCGCGATTCTAGGGAGTTCTACAACGAAGAATTTTGTGGCATAACCACGTTGTTTTCTCCACCCTGTTTGAGTCGCTAGTTAGATGGCGAAAGTGCCTTGCAAATGTTAAAAAACAGCCATACTTCAAATATTATCCTCATTTATAACGAAGTTCCTAGTTTGGTTGCCAAACTCTGGAAAATGAGCTCGTATTCCTCAGCCGAGTGACGCCAACCAATCACATCTTCCACTAGTTAAAGCAACTCTCGTGTGCCTAGGCACCTGACCGATTCTTTCAGTAGCATCTTGCCCATTCAAAGCAGTCAATAATGTAGAATGCTTGCTCTGTGACTGGTCAGGGCCACGTCCACGAGAATCAGTATATAAAGGACAGAGCGAGCCTTTAATAATGTAATATATCTTAAAAGGCTTGGGCTTCGGCCCAGCATCAACAATAAATGGAAATTAAGCCTAACCACTAGGAATCCCGTCAGAGGGCTTCGCCTCTGACGCGACATGCTCTAATTGACCCTTGCATCATGATATTCCAGGGTCGTTATCGCACCACACATATATTCTAAACTAATAAAACGAAG
Organism: Myxozyma lipomycoides; assembly: GCA_030564125.1. Classification (NCBI taxonomy): domain Eukaryota; kingdom Fungi; phylum Ascomycota; class Lipomycetes; order Lipomycetales; family Lipomycetaceae; genus Myxozyma; species Myxozyma lipomycoides. The sequence continues at coordinate 47,640 of JAJLTW010000047.1, forward strand.
ATGTAACATAGCCCTCCTGCATTCTATTATATGAACTTGCAAGCACTTAAATAATTTCTTGAGCCAAAGAAGGTTCTGATTTTCAGCCTTCACAAATTGCATCGTTTTCTGACATCGAATAAAATCCTCAATCTTCATTGGCGTACTCGCTTTTCCACGCGTGTGAGAGCTTATCGTTTAAAATAACATCTCTCCCATTATGACAAGGTCTTTTGACGATTGCGATTTGCAAGAGAATTATATAGTTATGGCTCACGTGTTGAAAATACAGCACCTTAATCTTATTAAGGTCTGCCCTGTTGATCAATAAATATAATTATTTTCGATACAGTCTAAATAATTCATATGCAAACGAGGGATCACCCCCTCCTCTTATACTTTTCCATTACAAAATAAAACGCCAAGCTTCACCACATTCCAACCGACGCGTCTGAGTCATCTTGCGCGTACCCAACATTCCAACATGTAACGGTCATCATTCTTGATCGTGAAGACCCATTTAGATCCAATCGCCTTGCGACCAGGAGGCAATTCAACCACTTCAAACATACCATTTTCTTCATGTGCATCCATTTCAGCCTGGCATGCTACTCGCCACTTATCTTTATCAACCGAAGACAGAACATCCGCGAACTTAACTGGCACTTGACCTCGAACCTGACCTTCAGCGGCCATAAAACACGTGGCTGCAAAGTTAACTGATCCTTTGAGACGCTTGACCATATTGCTCATTCACAGGCTCGATAAGTGCGACTGAGTCTTTATTAGCAAGATGACCACCTCCATATGGAACCAAAGCAGTTGTCGGCTCGAAACCAAACAATTCGTCAATAGAATCTGTGCTATGTCCCTCCCTGAGCCAACAACTAGCGCATCAGAGAAAGGGACCAGGGCATCCGAGGAACCTTCAGGGGGAATTAGGGGATCAGGGGTCGCCGAACGGTTACGTTTGCGTGAAACAACGTCAATCGCCATAGACACGGCGGAAGACGACGAGGAGGAGCAACTCGCAGGACTCGGTGCGAAAATCACATCAGAAGTAGCAGTATGCTCAGATTGAGACACATAATCGGGATCAACATCATTCACAAGCGAATCATCATCAGAAGCAGAATCAGACACAGACATATCGGAAGCAGCATCAGGCAACGCATCATCAGGGAGGAGAACAGGCGGGGGAGCCGCAGGAACAGAGAAAGGAACACCGGAAACACCACCAGCAGCACCGAACGAGGAGACAGGAATAACAGAAGACGCATTCAGGGAGGAAAGCGGAAAGACGGTTTCATCGAAACGTACCTGAGAAGAAACCACGATTTTAGACGTAACAAGATCAGACAAACGGTAAGCCTTATGATCAGGGTCATATCCAATGAAAACTGTTGTAATATCAACGCCTTTGCGTTCAGCCTTTCAGTAATAGGTTCCATTACTGTAACACAAGACCTATACTATTTGTGCTTAATCTATATTCATCATCTAGAATACGCCTGGGCAATTGCCCGGCTATATATATATATTGTCTAAATTTCGATGATCATTGTATTTAGTAAGGGCGAAAGCGTCTGGCTCAGCCCTATTATACTCGGTACATACACACCCTAACCCGCACAGTAACCCAGCCACACATAGCCCAACAATATATAACAATCTGTGCACGGACCATCCCCAACAAGGTCGTTCTCATCACAGTACAGATATATCCCTCATCTCTCTAGCAACCAACACTCACAACACACGATACCATCTCAACAATATTGGAAGGCACTGCCCGACCTGTGCTTCTTTCATGACGGTGCGCACCGTTTGTTGCTGCAGCAACCGTAGCTAGAACAACCGACATCACAAGCTTTCCACTAACAAATAGAAAAGCTTTACGTTTCTGGGGGACTGGCTGTTGTAGACAATCGCTCAAACAAATCAAATCTGATATAATTGCACCATGACAACACCGATATTAATTAAATATTTCTATTTTGGAGCCTCGCTATAGCGTAAATTTTGGGGAGGCCTGAAATACTGGCATTTTAAACGGTATCACAGATTTTCCTTCAGAGCGTGAAAACAATTCAGCAACTAAGTAAAATAATATTGCTTTTGTTATTACATGTAGTATTAAATGTCTAAACGTGGCATTACTTAGATAAATTAAAAATATATTTTTTGTATTGACCATAGATTCATTTTGTTGTAACGCCAGCACCTTGGCGTTGAGCCTTCCCGCGAGGGCTTCCTGTTGAAAATACAGCACCTTAATCTTTATAAGGTCTGCCATGTTGATCAATAAATATAATTATTTTCGATACAGTCTAAATAATTCATATGCAAACGAGGGATCACCCCCTCCTCTTATACTTTTCCATTACAAAATAAAACGCCAAGCTTCACCACATTCCAACCGACGCGTCTGAGTCATCTTGCGCGTACCCAACATTCCAACACTTCCATTTCGTAACACAAGAGATATACTATTTGTGCTTAATATATATTATCTCATTCTAGAATACCGCTGGGCAGTCGCCCAGCTTTATATATACCACAATACAACGCACAGGCCACATCACTGGGTCGTTCTCATCACAGCTTGCCACAGCAACCAATACTGTCTCAACAAACCTTAACCCTATTCACAACACCACTGAGTTGAGGATGATCCTGATGTTTGGGCAGTTTTTTTAATCGTGTATGACATGGTTACAATAGCAAATTTGACAGAAGCCCTTGCTGATCTTGAACAAAAGAGCTACTACAAATAATGTCCCACTGACATTTTCTCTCTATAATAATTAATTCTCTAGTATTAAATCAAGTCCTGTATATAAACAAAGCCAAACGTCTAAGCGGTCCCTATAATGGCGTCCTCAGTGCCAAAAATTCTTCAGTTAAAGTGCGTTGCCACTTTTGAAGAATAGTAGATGTCCGTATTAGAACTCTCTGGGCCATCGACTTAACACTATCATCGGAAATACGGTCTTCAATTGCTATTAAAAATTCCATCGATTCTATTAGCGAACGTGACATCTGATCAACAAGCAAGTCATCTCTATTCACATCTAAAACTACCACGATAGCAGTGATTATTGCCTCGAGTAATGGAAAATCAGATGACGCTTCGTGTTTGACGGATAGCACTGCAACAAGCAGTTCCTTAGACATAGAAGGTATATCTGGAGAAACTGGATGACAGGACTCAACTATAACTGCGAGAGTTTTCAAATAATGAGCAAGGATTAGTTTACCAAAACTAGAACTGGCCGCCAGAGAACGAAATAAGGGCCAGTGCCTGACCAAAGGAAAAAAGATTGATGGCGCGACACTAGATACCTGTCGCGTTAACATCATCGATGTTGATGGTGCGTTAGATGCGCTCTCGCGCTGCTTCAGGAGTCTCTTCGATACAGAAATGACACCACTCTGCTTAAGATATTTACTATCTTCCGCTAATACAACCGACGTTGCGCGTTGTGGAATGCTTTTCACATGTTGATTCTCTTCTCCGGTGATGAATCGTCGATGCACATTCTCGGGCATCAGGCTATTAGCAAAGCGCTCAGAAATCTTATCGCTGTTAAAAGAAGTTTCGCGACCCATTAGCCACATGACACCGATGGCTATACCAGATAAAATAGACATACGTTCCTGCAGCGAGAAGTCTCCAAAGGTAAGAAGCTCTGAGAGATATGGTCCAGCAATGACGGGCAGAGAGCAGACGACAGCTGCTAAACACGAGGCTTTCAATGACTCAAACTCATCAAAATCATAGTTGTTTTTAAGACCGCAAAATACACTCATTACCTCAATAGCATGATTTTCTAGTTCTTTTCCGAACAACGCTTTTTGACGGATTAGACGGGCACCATGTGTTAACGCTACTTTCTGCTTCTCCAAACCGTTGTCATCGTCATCTTTGAGGTATGATATTAAATCAATTATATGTACCGGAGGTGGTATAGTGGCCTTGCGCAAAGTAGGATCATCTTCGCCGTCAGATGCATCATCTTCATTCAACGCCGACGTCGCCATTTCAAATGGAATAAATTCCTCTCCACTGTCGCTCTCATTTTTTTCATATGGAGAAGGGTCCGCACTGACAATTGAGTCTTCACGGTTGTTCCCAGCCAACTTCGTGTTAACCGACGATGTGAGAGCGGGTTCGGCCTCTGACAATATGATCGACCAAACCTTTTGCTCCGAAGGCATACGGTTATATGCAATAGACACTGACTGTACATAGTTATAGTAGGCTCCAAATTCAGGGACTTCGCTGAATTTCAGACCTGTGCCTTCGCAATCGCTAACTGATTGCGCAAGGCCCATCGCCATAAATCTGAGCTTTGGGTTAGAATTTGAAAGACGATTAGAGATCGCATCTAGATACTCCGCCCCGCGAGAAATCGTCTTTACTTCTGAATCACTTAAATGAGGGAGTAAGACGAATAGTAACTCTGCTTGAACTGTTCTAGTTAGACTCGACACTATAGTGATAGAAGGCATATAAACTTGACCATACCCTCCTGTATCGAAATCGGAACACTGTTGATAGCAACTATATCACCCCACCTTCGTAAGATGGTCACAAATGCGTCATATTGGCGACCTGCATATTAGCAAAAAGCTCGTAATGGATATATGCTCAAAAAATTAAGGATATGTTCTTGACCTTGATCAATTATCCAAATAGCCACGGACTGTCTTAACGGTTGACTTGAGGGACCCGACTCAATATTTTTCAGTATACTTTGCAATAGAGTCGGAGGTGTCAGTTGCCTTATAATGTATGCGATCGAAATGATCCGTTCGGTCGAAGTTGATGGTGAAAGTAGGAACCTCTTGTATAAATACCTCAGTAATAATTTGTTGAACGCGTTTGCTTCTATAGCTGCAAACTGAAAAGCAAACGAAGAGAATTTAGCTAAACGGGATGGTATTACTAATTGATCCAAGAACTGATCTATAGATTAGCAATGCTCCAACGTACCAGATAAGTCTTACCAGGATACCCAATTGTCAAAGCTCTCGAAGTAAACCTTGCACAAAAATCAAGTGGAACGTCATTCAGTGAGTAAACCTCGTGACCAATAAAAGCAGCGTATTTATCGCCATTAGATAACCATTCCCATACCGGATTTTTCTCACCAATTAATGTATGTGCTTCAGCAACAACTGATAGTATCCTTCCTGAAGAGAATAAGCTATTAATTTCATGCCAATAAAGACTCCTCTTTGGTTCATCCTTCAATTGAAAATAAAGCTGATTTACAATTGTTGGTTGAAGAAGTCGCGCTAGTAATGTCAACAACGGTATCGTCTTATGTCTATGGCTATCTGATGAGACACCCTTTGCTGCTTGATTGTAAAAGGCAATCGATGAAATAAGTGACTTTATACCTAAAAGAGAAGAGAGGACATGAATCAGCGCTGCGTAATCGCCAGGTGCTGCTTGCACTGCATAAAAATATTCAGGAATGATTTTGGAGATTATATGAGAAACAACGCGACCGTTCTCATTCGACGGTATTTTAATAGTGTTTTCAGACGAGAGAGCGTGTAATGTGTTACGCACAAGATCCAAATTTGACGATTTTGATCGTAAAGCTTCCAGATGAGCTTCCATGAAAGCTTGAGCGGATCACCGCGAGATCACTTACTATACAGCCAAATGACAGAGATCAAAATACGCTGTTAAACAAACTCTAGCCTTATCAGTGTATCTGTAGAATTTAAATGGAACTGTAGAAACAACCCTCGTTGATTATCAGCAGATCAGAATTTTCACAGCGATACATCAGTAGACGCATTGACTAGAGGGCTTCACACAAAGTTGTCCAGGTTTACTCCCAATTTCACCCCCCCTCCCCCGCCCCCCGGGACAAAACGTCACGCGCAAAAACACAGCAATCAGGATTCAGCATTGAGCACTCATCATCGAAAGACCACTAAATACTTACATGGCGTCGTCAAGATTTTATTTATACGGTCTCCAAGATGATTTTATTGAGACTCTAACGCCATTCACGGAAATTGACGAACAAATATCACCAGAAGAGATCACCGAACCACAGTCTGCAATCGACAATGATCTATCGGAAAAAGGCTGTAGCACATGCAAATACATGGCCAACGACCATCATGAGCAAATATCGCACTACAAGTCTGATTTTCACAGGTTTAATATAAAACGAAAGATAGCAGGATTGACAGCTGTTAGTGAAGAAGAGTTCGAAACTCTTGTCGAAGGTTTGCTGAACTAATGAATTTATTGTAATTCACTAATGACTAGGGCTGAGTGATTCTTTATCTGGTTCCGATGACAGCGACGATCCAGATGAGCACTCTGACGCAGGCAACAAACATATCGGTAAACTTTCCTATCTAATGAACCATTCGAAACTAGAGGCTGTTTCTGAAGACGAAGACAGCAAAGTTTTAGTGAAGACACCATTTCTATACTTTAGGTCCGCTTTGTTAAATATGGATGAGGTAGTGGGATTTTATACTTGCTGTTTTACAAAAATCGAGCCTGGAAGTTCAGTAGATGTTCTAAAAACGATGCAACCAAAGTTTCCAAACGAACACTTCAGTGCCATCTTCATGCTGGGTGGTGGCCATTTCGCTGGGGCGATTATATCGCATTCACTTAATACTACAAACAAATCGGATCAAGTCGTGCTATTAGAGCATAAGACCTTTCACAGATATACCACACGCCGGAAACAAGGTGGATCTCAATCTTCAAATGATAATGCACAAGGCAAAGCGCATTCTGCTGGTTCCAATCTTCGCAGATATAATGAGTTGGCGCTAGAGAAAGATGTGAAGGCTTTGCTACTTCAGTGGAAGCCGCTCTTAGACAAGGCTGACAACATATTTGTTCGCGCAAACGGCCGGCAGAACAGGAGCATTATTATTGGCAATGAGCAGTCACAGATAAATCCAAAGGATACTAGACTCAAGGGAATTCCATTTACTACTCGCCGGGCGACTGGGGGCGAAATCAAACGGGTATGGATGGAACTGACCAAGGGGCGAATTTTTCAAAAGGATTCATTGGCTTTGCCAGTACCTAAACAATTAAAAACACCAGTAGTAGCTGCCAAGGAAGAATCATCAAATTCGATTGTGTCTGAGGTGCCTATTGAAACAATGCACTCTCAACGGATATCTGCATTAATAAAGAAGTCTCGGACCAGTATGTTAACTACTTACATCAACGATAACAATCTTAACTCAAATTTTTCCTTTCGGCCTCCTGAACAGTACTATCATACACCTACGCCACTTTTTTTAGCTTCTTTTCTAGGCCAGAATCGAGTGGTTACGCTACTTTTGACAAAGCTTGAAGCTGATCCAACGATTCGGAATGGGGATGGTAAAACGGCGTGGGATCTTTCAGCTGATACAGCTACCCGCGATGCCTTCCGGTTAGCGCGTCAAGAGTTAGGAGAATCAAAATGGGACTGGAAGTCAAGCGGTGTCGCAAGCGCTATTTCGATGGATGAAATCAAAGATCGTGAGTTACGAATAAAAAACGAGAGACAGGCAGAGAGACGTAAAGCACTTGAAAAGCTGGAGACAGCTAGTTCTGCGACACGCAGCGAATCCACAACAAAGAAAAAGCTTGCTAGTTCTGTTTCGACTAGTGTTGGAACTGCAGGGCAATTGACTGGGTTAAGTGCTGAATCTAGGCTACGGATAGAAAGAGAACGTCGGGCTAGAGCAGTTGAAGCGCGTTTGGGCAAACGGTAATTAGAATGTGGCATAGTTACAGGGATTGTCACTTAAGCACTTTACTATCGCGGTAAAGAAAATCATCTTTGTTTAAAACCGTATGTTATATTGTCAATTTGACATCATTCCTGAGAGTAGATCTAACATATCTGCTTGGGTAAGAATAATACCAATGAAAAACTTCGACTTATTCAATAAAAGAGAAGCGTACTCAAGTTATACGTATTTAAAGCCCATAAATTTGTTTAAAACCGTTGTAACACTACAATCCCTGACCGACTAGAATAAGTAACATTATAGCCATAGAAACAACTCTCCACTAAAATACACAACTATCTCGTTACAACAGACAGTCAACCCAAAACAAATAGCAAGGCAAATATCAAAACTAACGACCGGACTGCTGCGTCCCATACTATCGATTTTCAAGACGCATGTTATATGGATGGCATTCATTCCACGCTTCATCTGGTGTGGACAAAGGTTCACCACTTGGCCATCGAGTCACGACTCCCTTTACTTCTGCACCACCAGAAGCTCTGAAAAGATAATACATCAACATATTCGCGTAAGTCCACGAATGAGCACCCTGGTCGACATGCATATTATCTAAGTAAATCCTTTGAAAGCCAGCTACCAGCTTTCCCCAGTCGAAGATCTCGACGTCTTCACTATGCGCAATGAACCGTGACATTCTGTCCATGTTAAAGAGGGAGAGGTCAGTCTCTCCAGTCCATCTGTGCTGAATTGCAGTTCTGAACATGGTTGGCGTGTTGGGAAACTTTGTTCTGATCCAGTTTACAAACGTCTTAGACCGTTTCATGTAGAAGCTTAACTCAGACCAGAATAACTGACGCGTCTCAGTACCTCCTTCTTCATCGCCGGAGAAGGTTTCAGCGTAATTTTTGACAAAGGAAAACAGGTCCCATAACGAAGACTGATACATAATAAAATCAGGGGTTTCACCGTTCATTCCCAATACCTGAGGAAGTGTTTTGTTGTACATGTTCTCATACCGATCTTCCCAGGCCACATGTTCCATTTCTTTCATCCACCACCAGTCTGGACGGAAAGTAAACATTGAAGCCACATGCCAATGGAAAATTGTAAAATTCATAGACGGGATGTGACACCAGGCGGTAGTGTGTTTACCCTCAGGACCGGAGAATCCAGGAACACCCACCGAGCGACAGAAGTACAAAGCAATGTAACGGTCAACCGAGTCTGACATTACAAGAACGCGTTTGTTGGTCATCCAACTCAGCTGCGAAAGTACAAGTTCAGACCGCTTATCAGTAATATTTTCGTTCGAGTAGTACACGTGTTCGCGCACGAGCTCCATCCAATTGATAGGAGCGTGGTTGATGACCGAGTCTGGGAAGGGGCTACTGTCAAATACGACAGATTCCAGGTCAGTCGGATACTTTGCAGCCGGAACCTCAATGTCAAGCATGTCATCGTAAAACGGGATATAGCGGGTGCGCCGGTACTCTTCACTGTCTGACGGAATATAGAGGTATCCTGGTCGCTTGTAAGGATCGTCACAGTGTGGAGGTGGAGCCGAGAAGTGAGCTTGCCGTTCAGAACTGGTGTCTCCTTTGATCCCACTGATCCGAGAGGAGATGGCAGCAACTGAATCCGAGGACGAATCGAAGATCCGGCTGCTAATTGTGCCGCCGGACGATAGCCCTGATATTAACACCATAAACAGTATTATGTTTGTAGTGATGGCGAAAGCCACAAGCATGGACTGACTTTTCATGGATCTAACTAAAATGCAACTATTCTTCAAAGCGTCTATTTGGTCAATTGAAGTAAAACTGAACAAGGGAAGACACCAATCAAAAAGATCAAATACACAGTAGCAGAGTGAATACGGCGTGTGATAGGCACTGAACAGCACAGGATATGAGCGTACTTGAGTTGTCTGGCCAACAAAGTATTATATACCTTGTATTTCACATGCAAAGTCGAAAATAGCAAACCGATCAAAAAGATACACAGCAGCAAAGTAAATACGGCGTGTGATAGGCACTGAACAGCACGGGATATGAGCTACTTGAGTTTTCTGGCCAACAAGGTACTATATACCTTGTATTTCACATGCAAAGTCGAAAATAGCAAACCGAATGCCAAGAATGACGCGACGATGAAAACAGCACACGACCGTTATCGAAGATGAGGACCAGGGTACATAATCGCTAGTAAACTAATAACCAACTATTATAACTACACGACAGATGTGTGCGCGGTGCTGCACCGCGCAACACCCGCCGAGGACCTGAAGGAAACAGCCAGCCGCCACAACCATGGCGAGCACGCACGGCCACTACAACATGATGTATGTAGTTACATAACATAACTACTGCATAGCCAGCTAAAGTTAAGCCCATGTTAGGCAATGCTCAGTACTTCCTGTGGTCCAAGTAACTACTATCTGGACCGACTGGTCGGTCCGTTCCTGGTGGTGCCTGGTTCGGAGGAGAGGGTTGGCTGTACTCCAATCTAATCAGCAGTGAGAAAATGGATCAGTGATGCGTCCCCAGTTGGACACCAAGCCCCTGCGTCTCCACTTGGACACTTACCCGGATAAACCGCGTTACTAACGCGCTGCCGGTTCAAATGTTTGTTTACGCGGAGATTGAAGCGCAGCAGTATTGCTCGAGACGACTACAAAGCAGCTGGTCATTAAGCTGGGCGAAACGTTATCAGCTTTAAAGAAAGCGAATGGGCAGATTGCACTGTTGACAAGACGTCTTGCCATTGAATCGCCTGAGAAGGCTCCGAAAAAAAGGAGGAGCCGTCTGACAGGTGGAACCGGATCGCGCGTTAGAATGCCATCATTTCAAGCCAATATCGTTCCAGACGAGGTTAATGGATACAAAATTCGCTCTGATGTGGAACAGACTAATATAGTCTTAATTGACACGACCTCTTCACAAGATGCCGTTGAATATAATGGATTGAATGCTGATGGTCTTGGCGAACACGATCTTGATATATTTGATGTGGATTGGAATGCCGTACGAGAAGGATTTGCGAACGGAATTTAGTATTCTTTTATTCTTTTTTTTTGACTTTATCTAATTTTTATATGAAATGTGATTGCGTTCCTTAGAGATTTTTTATTTTTCATGTAAATTTTGATGGATTTTCGTTCCAAGACGCGTCTCGGATTCTGGATTGCCCGATTTGGGACCAAACTCATATTTTTGGCCGCGTTATCTGGTTAAGTGTCCAAGTGGGGGGGACACGGGGGCTTGGTGTCCAACTGGGGACGCATCACTGAAAAAAAAAACTGTACATATGTATTCCAATTTCGTAGGGCACCTTAAAAAATTGTAGACACACAGCAGCATCACCGTAGCCACGGCTAAATCGGCGGTCAAAGGAGGAGGAAAAGAACGAACCTTAAATCACGGAGATCTTAAAAACTTAATCCACAGGACACAACAGATAGTTAAATATGTAGTTATTTAACCAATTCAAGTTGCAGTGGCCGCAACTATAAGACAGCATCAAGAGTTCGCGCTTTTTGAAAACATGCCCCACAACAGCAAAACCATAAACCATAGCAATTGAATTCATTCGAGATTAATATTTCATGGAACTTTATTTTCCATTGAGTGTCGTGTCGGCGAGAGAGATCGCTTTGAAATCCGGGAATTTTGTATGGGCTTGAAAAGTTCGCCGCTCACATGCTGCCCTAACCCACTAAGAGTAAGGTTTGCACGTGACTAACCTTTTGTGACGGGTTAGGGCCCCGTCCAGAAGAATAAGTATATAAAGGATACGGCGAGCCTTTAATAATGTAATATACCTTAGAAGGCTTGGGCTTCGGCCCAGCACCAACAATAAATGGAGATTATACCTAAGCAATAGGAATCCCGTTAGAGGGCTTCGCCTCTGACACGACACCTTTAAATTTGGACCATCAGAGCTTGATAGAAGATGCGCGTCCGCTGTGGAGTAACAAGATACAATTGAACATCATGAGTATTTATCTTAAACAACTATTACTTTTGTATTATTGTTTCGCAAGCTGTACTCTATGCTTTTTTTTAGCTTTTTTCTGAATTGTTTTACGGCAGTTTTATATGGCGCTCATACAAATTGAATTCAAATTTCGTCAATTCCCAGCATAAATTAAGCGTGGAAATTCTGCTGGCGAATATGGTCACTGCATGCTGCGTATGTCGAGACAAAGGGCAACTAAACAAGTGAATTTTTAGGACGTACGAATTTCAAAAGAACATAGGAAATGAATGAGGTGCATTTTAAAGTGAGGAATCACGATGCAGAATTGGCAACTCCAATTTACATTAGATCATCGTATACTGTCAGATTGTTATGACTGTTAGGGTATAATATTTGTGTCGTGTTGAGTATAAGTACATGGCTATGTAAGGTGGTACAATTTATTTCGCGTGTATTAGGGTTATTACTTTTTCTTGTGTATTTGTTTTCTTTTCGTGTTGTATCTCTGTTTTCATTTCTTTTACTTCTGTATTCCATATCACTACATTCGCTTATAGTTATTATTATAATACTGCTCATTGCTGTATCTGGTACACATGTCAACCGCCAAGACTTCACAAAGTTGTGCCTAGGTTCAGCAATAAAAAATTAATCTGTATGACGTAAGTTATGTATATAGTTAGTTAGAGAATGCCTAGCCACATGCATAACTACATATTTTAAATAGTTAGTATATAATTATTAACTATTACGTACATATGTACATATAAAAATTATATCAGGGTTAGGGTTTAGTAAAGTATGCGCTTGTGGGTTAGGGGAGTGTTACAGTTGCGGCCACTGTACTTGCGAAATGAGAAGAAATAAAAGGTGAACTAGCTGAATACTTGGAATTAATGGAGTGGGATGTGCTTACCTGCGCATCAACTGTTCCGCTTTTGAGAAAGTTCTTGGAACAAGATGTCATCCTGCGTTCGCCTAGCAAACCCATTGCTGGCCGAACTTGCCTTGCGATGAGTTTCGTGTCGCTTCTGCCCCGCCGCGACGATGAAAGCGTGGTACTGGGCACGATGGAGTTCTACGGGGCCCTGTAAGATCTCGTAGAAGCTAAGATATCTCCAGTGGTTTCGAATCAGGACATAGTCGTAGAATCGATGGCGCTGTGTGTCCAGAGCTGACTGGCGCAACGCACACCTGGTTGGATCGGCAAAGGGAACGAGACTGGTTTGTCGAACAAACTCAGCGTCAAACCGTGAAATAGTGGGGACATGTTCAAGAGACAGCAAGTGTGCTACCTCCGCATGGCGCCCATTCCACTTGTACAGATCATTGACAACAGGCCATCTAACACGCCAAAAGGCGCTGTCTCCGGGATAATCGTGCCAGTATGCTAGCAGCGGGCGGTTCTGTAGTAAGTGAGTCCGCCTGAAAAAATCTCGACCTAATGCTGTAAAGTCTGTGTTCTGTAACAACTCTGGAGGCATATGGAGAAAGGCCTCATCTCCCTGATGGGGCAGTGCCCAACCTTCCGTACCTGGAGAGCGTCCAGTGCCTCGAGTATACCTTTCCATTTCTTTCGTGGATGTACTTTTTGCCACCGTTTATTTGACGAGAGAGCGCTGACAGCCCAATCAACTCCAGCATTTCCTTCGGGGGCACGCACTAGAGCACTCGCCATGAGCGATGCTCCAACACTGTACTGCCAAAAGTGCTCGAAGAGTCGGGTTAATTTGTATGCCCAAACTGCCCGTGCACCAGCGAGCTTCGCCTTTAGATCCCACAACCCAAAGCCACCTTTGTGGTAAGGCGTAGTAAGAGCATTCGAGCCTACCCACGGCCGCGGTTAATGCGCCCAGAACTTCTCATGCACTTCGTCCATGATCTGAGTAATCACTTCATCCGGAGCAGGATGGAAACTGGTCAAGGAAAACTACCTTTGTAAACACGAATGTGTTATTGATCCAGCACTTCGTGCGTAGTGGTAAATCGTAAACGAAGAGTGATCCGATGCGTCTGCACGCATCTTTAGATACCTTATCCCATTCCAGGCCTAAATCCCGCACTCCAAGTTCGACACCCAGGTACCTAAAAGTGCTTGCGGGAAACTTGAACATAGCCTGGCACCGGTAGTCCCTTACGGGGTCACACTGACCAAAGGGAAAGATCTTTGACTTACGCTTGTTGACAGTGAGACGCGAGGTGCAGGTCTGCCAAGAACATGGAGACCATGTAGAACCGAGCGGAATCAATGCAACAACGGTTCAAGAGCAAGCTTAAAGATAAGCGGAGCCAGTGGATCGCCCTGACATACCCCCGACAAGATACTGAAAGGAGCCATCAGCCATCCGTTAAAATGGACGCATCCAGTCAACCTTCTGTAGTCGCACAAATAAAGCTCATGGCTTTAGCACCCAGTCCATAATGCTCAAAAGCATGCAGGAGGTATTTGTGCTGAACGGAATCATACGCTTTGATGTAGTCGACCATAACCAAATGGTAGTGGCGCGACAAATCAAATGGCCGGTCCGATATTGCCTGTTCGATATTGGCAATAGAATCACCAATCCATCTTCCGAGAATAAACCCAGTCTGGTTTGGATGGACAAGAGAAGGAATGAATTTGTTCAAGCGCCGAACCCAAACCTGAGCAAAGAGTTTATAGTCAGAACAAAGCATCGACAAAGGCCTCCAGTTCAAAAAGCATCTGTTCGCTCTCCGGACATAAGGTAGATATAAGTCGAGCGATGTGTTGCTGACAGCTCTTCCGAAGCAGTAACAATATTAAAAGCATCAAACAGGATGGGACCAAGTAGATCCCAAAACCAAGAGTAAAACTCGATCGGCAGCCCATCAGGGCCAGGTGCTTTTCGAGTTTGCATCTTGTCTAGGGCCTGCGTGAGCTCTCCAAGTGAATAAGCTGTTGATAAGCTTATTTGCTGGTCGGCTGTTGTCTTTGGTAGACACTGTATCCCTGACGAGACAAAACTATCGAATCTGGATAGATCTGACTCTTTGACGCTATAGAACTTACGGTAAAAATCTCGGAGGATCGCCGACATTTCAACCGGATTCGACACTGGCTCCGCTTCAGCACTTGGGCGCAGACTGCGGATGAGGCTATGTCGTTTGATAATTCGCGTCCGTTGTTGCAAACACCTAGAGTTCGTATTAATGCCTGCTGAGGCAGGCATTCGGCTAGCGATGAGTCTTGCAGCAAGTGCCCCTCGTTCGCTGAAGGTCGGATCCGATGCCGACCGTACTTTTCGCCAGGAGCTCGACTGTGCCTGACATGTCCTGCTAATTAGCACTTTTTCTTATCCCAGGAGGATAAGGACGGGTTGGGAAGCCAAAGCTTATCAATAAACTCAACTAGGTGAGCTCGTACACATTTGACGAAGCTAGGGTCTTGGAGCCACTCAACTGCCAGTTTATAAAATAACCTGGATCGGTTCGCAGCTGACCGATATCAAAGGTAGTTAAAACGCTCGAGGGTCCGAGGCCCAATCTGTGGGAAGGGTTGATAGAACCGGTGAATCCGGCCTATCATTCACTGGGGGAGGTAACGAAGGCTTCTCCAGCAGGTGCAGACTCGGTTACGCGTCTCCCTTTTTGTTTTTTTTTTTTGGAGATCGTTTCTTCGTATTCCTGGCGGAAACGAGGTGACCTCCGGCACGCCCATAGGCGGTGCGACAATTCTGCCGGGTTTTCTCTATCTCATGGAAATGAGATTGCAAACCGCAATGTCTACAAGGAGGAGCTTTGTGACAGTCCTTACGCGCATGTAGCGGAGACCGACAGACTAGCACGACCCGAGGTTGATACCAGAATCTATCCTCGCAGGAATGCGCAGGAGAGTCTCTGCAGTCACGATCTCGATGAATCTTGGTACGGGCCTAGCCCAATCATGCAAGCAAACCACCATGCTATACTTGCCGTCAAGGCAGTTAGGGCGAGCAGAATCAACTGGATGATCAAGCTCCACGATCGTACCGTAGAAGCTTATAAAAGGTGTGAAAGCCTCGTGCGCTTTCGCAACAGTGCGAAAAGCTGGGACTCCCTTCAGGTTAAGAATTTGAAGCCTAGCAATCTCTTCCAAGTAGCAAGATAAGAACACTTAAGAGATATGTTGGAATTAGGAAACTCAACAGCGGTCGACAGGATTTCATCAAAGTCGTCCGCCATGTCATCGAATTCCATGAAAACTTTTTCGCCCTCAGTTCTGGGACGAAAAAGAATTTGGTTTGAATTTGTTCAGAAAAGGCATCTAAAAGCATGTCAGCCGATCCCTCCGATGGAAGTGTGTAAAAGAGTGTATTTGCCGGCGTGATACGGTCGCTGTTACTTGATGAGTTGTTTGTTGACATTGCTGTTGCCGAAGCAACAGCATTTGCGTACGACCGCCCCCAGGACCAGGAGGCCTGGCAAGGTCCATAGTAATAATTGAGATTTGCTTCTGAAATAAAAAATCTGATGAGGTTTGACTAATAAAATCCGAGATCTTCGCTAAAGTTGATGTCCCACATTTATTCCAGAGCTTTCTCTCTCGGGGTTCAATTCCTTGGCTCTCTTGATCACAAGAAGCTCTGTCAATCCATTGTACTTTCACCGGGATCTGGCTCCTAATTCTCCAATCAGTTTTCTTTCTTAAAATTTCTATTTTGTAAACCGGCCCGTGCCTACCGTCGCCCAAATATTATTGACTTGATCTTGATCGCTGGATCACATGAAATCAACTCTGCTAGTACTCTAGGGAAGCTTGACTATGACGACTTGACCAAAATCTACTCATGTTGAGCCATAATACCAGCTACAACAAAGCCAGAGTCTGCAAATTCAGCCATATCAATCAAAGAATGACCAGTTATCTGGTGTGTTTCTCAAATCTATATAGCTATGTCAATTGATTGCGCGCATGATGGCGATGTGCGATGATTGTGCCGTCAGACCTTATTCGGCTTTGCGAAAGCACGCAGAACTTCACCGAGAAGATTACGCTTTCAGGGGTAATCTACACAAACGTCAATCTTTGGATCCCCTGCTGAAGAAGCCCTCACGGACCTTCACTGTTAATCTAGTGCAATCAGAGGAGGTAACTATAGGTATTTTTGTATACAGCCAATATATTTTTTCATGTTAACATGTAAGTCTCCGAGTCGTTGCAAAATGAACCGTCATTTGCCATGGGTGGCATTGCACTACAGCCCTTATCGCTACCTAATGTATTATCGCTTATCCGCAATTGGCGGCTGGCTCCCAAGGATCTTTTTTCCTAAAGAGGGGTGCCGAAATCGCAGTGGCTCAACAGGCCATCCTAATTGTGGAAGTCAGCCTCTCGAAACCCACTTGTGATATCATTCTGACTTGTGGGACATTCTCCAAAAGAAGCAAAAAATTGACGAACGTTAGCCCTGTAAAACTATAAGTAGACCCCGCGGTCGCTGCTGTAGTTCATTCGCCTTGCGCAAGCATCAACACAACCATTGAAGTCAGCTACATCACCAATTCTATTTGATTTTCTTGCTCCATTAACCCATATTATCAGCTATAATGCCTATGACATATTTGAAGGGCGCTTCGTCCAATAAGCCTCCTCATATCGCCAATGATAACGCCTTTTTGGGCGATGTCATTGCTACTGACACTGATCCAGAGCACCAGATCTCTGCCGGATTTTACAGACAAGAGAAGGGCACACCTCTAGTGTACACTTACCACTATGTACGTTGATTGCTTAAACCAGAAATGACTACAATTTGCATCGTGGCTTATACTAACTGCGTCTAGGACGAAGTCAAGATTATTCTGGAAGGAAACTTTACCATGAAGGATGAAACTGGATACGAGGTGACTGCTGGGCCTGGAGATGTCTTTTATTTCAAAAAGGGATGTACTATCACCTTCACCTCTTCGGACTATGGCCTTGCCTACTACGCCGGTCTCAGACCAAAAGACTCTGCATAATTCGATAACACGCCAGATTACAAAGCTCTGTTTAGTTAACGAGCTAAACAGTGTTGATATATAGCAAAATATAAGTCAAGCTACTCCTCATCACGTTCCACCTGCAGGCTAATAGTAACTTTGTTATTCGGTGATCCATCTCCTAGCGCAATCTTATACGATGAATCTTTCAACACCAACTCTTTGGTCCGTCCAAGAGATTCAATGGCAGCAACACGCTCTAAGGTATCATCAAGAAGCTCATCAAAACCTTCAGAGTTCCGTATTTGACGAAACGCATCCATCATTGGCACTGAATCGGCTCTGACCATAGAGTTTGAGTCAATAGTAAATATGTTCAAATTGTCGTACTTTTGAATGTAGTCAGCACGCGTCATGATTTGGCGTGCTCTCCAAAGAGGCAATGAGGGCATATGTAAATGATCAGTTTTACTTTCATCGCAAAGCGATGTATTTTCCTTTTGATATTTTTTGTCCATATCAACTAGTGTTCGCATAAGAAGCATAGCTGACGAAGAAAATTTTCCCGATTCCATAACATCGTCATCCATGTCACTACCAAGCAGGCCACATTGATTCAAAAACCAAGTTTTTTCACGTTCTACCAGCTCTGTAGCATATTTGACCATGTTGGCATGTGCGGCCACCCGGTTGAGGAAATGTGGGCGGCCTCCCACAAGATTGTAAATTTTAAGACAGGTTTCATCTGAAACAGCTTCATCGTAATATTTTTTGCGCCAAAGTCTCAGCGCTTCGTATGCTTTCTGGCGACCCATATCGTGAATTGATACAACTTCAAGTCTGGTAGCAAGCTGCTTAAACCGTTCGTAGATCCAGTAATCATCACTATTAAAAACAAATGTCACTAATCCTGTTGCAGCAAATGACTCTGCTCTTTGCTCTGATCGCATTAACTTACAATTGACGCCGGATTAAAAATAAAACACTCACGTAATAACTCCACTAAATCTTTTCCGTCTTGATCTTCCCGTAGGAGAT
This sequence comes from Myxozyma lipomycoides, assembly GCA_030564125.1. Classification (NCBI taxonomy): domain Eukaryota; kingdom Fungi; phylum Ascomycota; class Lipomycetes; order Lipomycetales; family Lipomycetaceae; genus Myxozyma; species Myxozyma lipomycoides. The sequence goes on from JAJLTW010000047.1 coordinate 66,306, forward strand.
GAGTCGAGTTTATGATTAGCACCAATGATTTTCCTGTCGCCTTAACTTTCTCGTGCGCAACTCTCTCAAGCTTATCAAAAGCCCTTTCAATATCCAGAAGCGCAGTGGTATCTCTAGGTCCACGAATAGAAAAAAGCGAGCCAATGTAGTCTTCGTGATAGAGGTAATTTATGGCCTTGCCTAACCGGATCCTGACAATTTCAGGATCAGAATGCGCTTCAAACATTGCACAATTATACCCTGAAACCTTTCGTAGTCCTTCTAGTAGCATCGAGGTTTTTCCTGTACCTTTCTCCCCGATCAGTAAAAAGTATCTTCCCGGTATTTCCCCTGCGACTGCTCTGTCAATCAGGTCTTGGTGTTCACTGACAATCCAGTCTACTTCCCTCTCGCCATACTTTGATCTAGCTGCCAAGTCGAGAGCACCACCTCCTTCTTCAAACGCATTAGATATCTTTTTCAGTACCATTTTGTTGTAATATATATGGTATAGATAACCAGAGATAAAAAGCATAGAAAGTGACGCGACTGTGATAACTGAAGACTCTAGCATTTTCTTGAATAGCTCCTTCTTGCCGTCTTGCCTTGACCCCGGGCCTTTACCACCGTCATCTTCAAGATCTGGGACGGGAAACTGGCCCGTAAATTTTCGGCAACCTGGAGCAGCTAGCTTTAGGGCGTTTATCCCATACGAGCTGCTCTGACCTGGGATGCGAGATAGCTTAGCGCATACTCTTTGGAGGGTACCGTGATTCAGCATCAAGCGTTCTGTTGTTTCGCAGGCTATACCTATTGGCAGCTTTAGACAGTCACCATTCCATCAGGTGTAGCCTGAAATATGGATTGCAATAAATTTTAGATACAGTCGAATCCGATTTGTACTTGCACATAAATTATAGGGCGTCTGAGCGACATCGCTGCAGCAGTCAGTTGCTTTCGTCGATTAGGGGGGGGGGGGGCGGCGGTGGGCGCGAGCCTGAGTCCGAACTCGCATTGTGTGAGTCGAGAAAGTTGAGGGGCGCCGTCCGCGCCGGGGAAAAAGAAGAAATTCAGGGGTGAAAACCGTGGGAGTTGGAACGTGGAAGGACCGTAATTACATAAATTAATAACTATAATGCTGTAACAATGTTGAAAGTTGTTGTATATAATGCAAAACTATCAGTAATTAGCAGAAGTTGGTACCATCACTGGTCTACGACGTCGAATCGTGCATTGCACCCGAGGAGGTTAGGTAATTTTTAAGTCTAACTCGTAACCTAATTCGCCCGCCAACTTCCAGGACATCCTGTCATTGGCCCATGGGCCCTAAGCCCCACAAAGTGCAGGACTTTAGGGCTTTGGGCAATCACGCTAATCCCGTTTGGGCGAACTCTGCACTGGGAATAAGGGGAACTTTTGGTAACTAACTAAATAATAACAACTAACTTACACTGTGTTTGGACAAACTTTTTCTACGCGCGAGAAGCAAGAGTGACCAAATTTCGTCGAATAGGTTAAGTCCTGCCTGACGACGACACGTCTATCTAGGTTGCAAATTTTTTCAATCTTGGATCGAGGTTCACGTTCGCTTACGACTTGACTTACTAGCTCCGAAGAGGTTTGTCTAAGGATTCATTATTTGGGTTTATTGTTTTAACCCGTGACTCTCCAGTATCCGAGATGGCCGGTACGTCTAAAACTATTTTTTCGTTCTCATTTCTGTAACACTTTATTGAAACTGACTAATTATAGAACGGCTAGAAAGTGAAATATCGCCTTTGCCTCAAGGAAATTCGTCGGAATCTGTTAACAACGAGTCACTTGAACAACAAAACGGTAGGTATTCTCTAACCTTGTGCCGAATAAACTTACTCACAGCTTTTCTTGCAGAGAATTCAGATATGGTAAAATTAACAATCTCTCTGCCTCATGGAGAAGACTCAATCGAGGTTTTGGTCTCAATTCATGAGACTTTGGACGACATTCGCCAATCAATTCTGGATTTACCATCGACAATTCAGTACACATGTTTTTCGCTGTGGTTTAAGGAAGCGAAGCTTAGCAGTTTTACTGAGCTTTCCTCTGTGGAGGGTCTCCAAGATGGCTCATTGTTAAGACTTAAGGAAGAGTTATACAATGAGCGTGAAATGCGTTTACACATTTCCAAAGTTAGGGACGTGATCGGGCTCACGGCAGTCAAGCCTAGCGTTGCTTCAGGTCTTAGTGCCGGACTTTCTGCACTAGATGGTATTGAAAAGCTTTCACAGAAAGTCAAGGAGAAGAAGTCTGAGTTGAAGCATCCGATGGTTGGTGTTTCACCTGGTGTTCTTCCTGAACTTGGTCCGGCCGAAGTGTTATCTGCCGATGAATTTGAACCGCCCCCAGCTCTTGTCAAGTCACTGGCATTATCGCATTGGAATCCGCCTCTTCCTACGTTAAGATTAAAGGGACATCTAGCCTACCTGCAGCTTGTTACTCTAGAGGGAAATGTTTATCATATCACTGGTGATATGTCTGGTTTCTACATATCGAATTCCTCGAATCAGAAGTTTGATCCCTCTCCAAAATTGCAGAAAGGCGCCAAATCTCATTCTTTACTTTCGCTGATACAGGACTTGTCACCTCTTTTTGTCGAAAAGCTGACAGAATGGCGAAACACTTTGGCCGTTCGCGATGCTCTTACTATTTACAGCCCCAGCAATAATTTTTTGGCAGCACCTTGGCTGGTTCGCCCGATGAAACAACCGCTACCTGATATTTCGCGGACACAAGAACAATATTTAGCTGGAGGTGCTGACAACGTTGAGTCTTTGAGGGATTGGAATGAGGAAATTCAGTCAACGAGAGAAATGCCAAGGTCTTCAATTCAAGAACGTGTTCTTCGGGAGCGTTTACTGCACAAGCTTTATTTTGAATTTGCGGAGGCTGCAGTGAAAGGTGCCGTCAGCATTGCTCGAGAGGAAGTTGTAGCCATAAATCCTCACGATAGTAAAGATAGTCAAATATTTCTTTACAACGGTATCTTCTTTTCATTTGGAGCTGACGGAGGCGGAACATTTGAAAAGGAAGGAGGAGATGCTGCGGCATGGTATGCTGCTGGCAAAGATCTTGCTGGTGTGAAGCTTGTGACACAGCTGGACATTGAAGGGATTTGTCCATTGTGCACTGTTATTGTGGACTATTGTGGTCGACGAATAGTCGCTCAGTCCGAGGTTCCTGGCATTTTGCGACAACGTGAAGATGGTTCGAGTCAAATTGTGTATGGAAGTGTCGAAGGTAAAGATGTTATTGCAAATAAGGAATCATTCATACCTTATTTTCAGAAGATTGCGGAAAAATTTCACTTGAAGAATCACCCAGTCTGGGATAAAAATAGCACAGAGTATAATTTAGCGACCTCTATGGAATTGAAGGGCCTTGAAGGTACCGACTGCCGTAAATATGTTTTAGACATGTACAGAATTACTCCACTTGACGTGAAATTTCTGGAAGATGTTAAGGACGATCAGCGGAATCCTTACCCTCACAAAATGGCCGTACTTCGACCGGAGGCAATTGACGAATGGTGGAAGATGAAGGTTCGAAACTGGATTCAAGAGCAGCGTGAAATATACAAAAAGGAGGGGAAACAGGTTAAGGTTTTTTACAAGGCGGTTGACAGTGAAGCTGTAGAAGTTCATGACGTTGAAAAACCCGACTCAGATGATGCACAAGATAAATCCGAGCTAGAAGTTGAAGATATCGAAATTTCTGGCTTTAAGTTTGGATTGAATCCAGACGTGTATTCCGGTCTGAAGCCAGCTACACCCGAAGCAGCAGTGAATTTGGAACAAGACGAGTTACTTGTACGAGAAGTCTGTGAATTTGTATGTGAAATAATCCTCTTACTTATCGCCGATATTGAGTCTGGCACAGTATCTGTTCCAGCAGATAGTTCTCAACTCTCCAATACCTTGCATAAACGCGGAATCAATATGCGTTATTTGGGAGAAATTCTTAAAGTGATTACTCGTCGGGGAGACAATCTGCCCAAGAGACTGGAGGTTTTCAAAAGAATTGTGGAACGTGAAATTTTGATTAGGTCTGCAAAGCATATGGCTAATCGTATTTTTAAGGATCTTCCTATGGAAATCATACCTTACGCTGCTTCGCATATTTTTAATTCGATCTTAGGGCAGAAGCTAAATATCGATCCGATACCCGCCATGGATAACGATCTTGCAGCTTTGTTTGGCGAAAGAAATAACAATACTGTCCCATTCTATTTCATGAGCTTGAGTGCTTCTGACATTTGGTCTTTGATTTCACACGAGTCAGCAGCTAGATACAGACACTTAATGCCGGAAGATTGGTCACTTGATGGGCAGCAATATCAGGTGTTTAGAGGCTTATCTCTCAAGCTTGGATTACAGTGGAGGCTTAAGGATTATAACTTTGGCGGCGAGAATGCTGGGGTTGTTGAGCAAATCACAAGGCAATCGGCTAGCCCCAATGAGCGGAAGACTGAGAAGATCAAAAAGGGTAAAAAGGTCCAAAAAGAGCCAGGAAGCGCTACCATTCTGCCTACTCAGCCGGTAACTTTTTCGCCTGACGATCTTCTCAATATAGTTCCGGTAATTAAGGATTCTAATATAAGGGTAAGGCTGATAGCATAGTGCTTTTATAGAAGTAGGGTTGCTAATCGTATCTAGAGTCACCTGGCTGATGAAGCCATGGAAGCTGGAAGATTGAGTCTCAGCCAGGGTCACCAAGAAGTTGCATTGCAGCTACTCATAGAATCGTTGTCATTACATGAGCAGGTTTATGGAATTATACATCCGGAAGTTGCCCGCGCTTACTCGCAGTTGTCACAAATTTATCTGGCTTTAGACAAGAAGGAAGCTGCGCTCGAGTTAGCTCGAAAAGCTGCTGTTATTGCTGAGTGTACCATTGGAATCGACGCAGCAGAGACTGCTCAGTTTTATTTAAGATTAGCTCTAGCCGATCATGCAAATGGAGACTCTACAACTGCACTTTCGTTCATTCGTCATGTACTCGAAATCTGGTCATTGATTACCGAGAAAGATTATCCCGATATTTTGATGTGTGTGAACAATAGCGCAGTAATGCTCCAAGCACTTCAAGATTTTGAGGATAGTAAGGTCTGGTTCGAGGCTTCTTTGTCCCTGTGCCAAGAATTGGTCGGCAACGACACTATTGATTCTGCTACGATTCACTTCCAGCTTGCGCAGGCATATGTCCTTATTCAAGACCCGCAGACTGCTGTTAAGACTATGCGACGGTCTTACAATATATTTAAGTCCATATTGGGAGCAGAAGACAAAAATACCAAAGAAGCAGAGTCTTGGCTCGAATCACTAACCCACTCTGCAGTACAGCATGCGCGACACGCGAAAGAGCTCGAGGCACGAAAAGTCAACTCAACAAATATTCTCAACGGTTCTTTAAAGGTAACGACGAAGTCGTTGAATTCATCTGGCAGCAAGCAGACAACCCGTAACTCCACACTTAAGTCTGGTGGAATTATTGCTCCTGACTCTCTGAACACTAAATCGATTGAAGAACTGGTGAAATATATCAGTGGATAGACTTTCGTAAATAGTCCGTAACTTCAAATTACTTTGTTATATATTCATATTCTCCCACATTGTATATAATAAAATTATTACTTAGAAGATATTTCAACGTTCTACGTATCCCATTCACCACCTTTAATCAAATTGTAGAAGATTCCTTTGGGAGTCGCTGCCAATTCTTGAAACGTACCAATTTCGGCTACTCTTCCTGCATTCAAGACGACTACACGGTCAGCTGACTGCATCATCTGCTTTGAGTGAGTGATCATGATAACAGTTGGCCCTGAGTCATTCTTTTTGCTCAAGTTAAATATTGTTGAACGGATATTTTCTGCCGATATGGGATCAAGTGCTGAAGTGCATTCGTCCAGAATCAGCACCTTTGGGCGCCGAACAATTGCACGGGCAATTGCAATTCGCTGTGCTTGGCCACCAGATAGTAGAATAGATTCGCCTAATACAGTACTGTATCCAGACGGAAGCGACTGAATAAAATCATGGATATCGGCTTCTCTACATGCTTTTTCAATTTCTGAATGTGCGACTTTTCGATTCAAGCCATATGAAACAATGTCATTTACAGTTCCGTATGGAAAACTGGCATGTTGCGTCACAACGGCAACACTTTGTCTTAAAATATGAATATCAATACCTTGTATATTTTTACCGCCAAGCAGGACTCGCCCGGAGGTAGGCACCAATAAGCCGGTCAAAAGATTCGCCAGCGTAGATTTACCACAACCGGTCGTGCCTACAATGGCAACAGTTTCCCCGGCGCTCAAATTCAAAGATATTCTATCCAAAATTGGAGCCTCTCTATTCGAGTATGAAAAAGAGACATTTAAGTACTCAGTACAACCATTCAGAGCCAGATCCCTGTTTTGCGCTTGATCGTCGTTGACGGTCTCCCCTTTTAGACTAGAGAGCTTCATTAACTTTTGAGCTGCAATTTTTGCCTTGTCTAATTGAGGAAGATAATTTGTTATCATAGTTGCGGATGAGGTCGAGAAAATAATCATTGTGAAAACAGAGACGACTTGATCGACGGAATAAGTGCCTTGCTGAATTAATATTGCCCCATAAAAAAATATCAACACTTGAATCATATTTTCCATTGCTTCTGTGGCCCCGGAGCCGACACCTGTCATGATGCCTTTCTTGAGGCCTGTTTTTCTAACTTCCTTACATGCTATCACATATTTGGTTCTGAAATGATTTTCAAGCGTCAGAACTTTCACTGTCTTAATTTTTGTGATCGCCTGGAGCGTAAGCACGTTATTTTTCTTCAACACACATAAAATCCTCTTACCTCGTAGGCTATCTCTCCTAAGGAGTCAACGCGTGTAGTGTATTTCTGAGTCCATACGCTAGAAACGCTAGCACAAAACCTGGAGGCAAGAATAACGAATGGTCCAAGAGAGATCGCAACTAGAGTTAATTGCCAGCCATTTGCTAATGCCCAACTTAACCCCACAACGACCATCATCACTGCAGAAATTATACTGCCAGCAAACTTTCCCATGAGAACACGCATTTCCTCCCCATCGCTGATAATAGTCTGGGATACACCGTCTGTAGTCATCGGGATGGAAGATTCGTTCTCTTCACTTGAGGTAGGGATCCCACCAGCTTGAAACCACTTCCAATCTTGGACAAGTATGAGCCCAAAAGCTTTATCTCGCAGTCTATTGATCCACCTTTCTCCGCAAACCTCCAGAATATAAACGTTTAAAAAGGTGGTCAGTCCATCGGCGACAGCAACAGCAAGCACAACCATTGGCCACTTTAAGGGATTGACATTCGCTGCGCCAGGGAAAGTAGAGTATATTAAGTGAGAAAATGTATACGAAAAAGCCGGCATACAAGCTCCATTCAAAGCAGCCATAAACAATCCAGATATGAGCGCAGACCGTTTAATATGGCTCTGAAAAACTTCCATAAAAAAAACAAAATAGCCAGATCCCCATTTTCTTGGCTGAGTACTTTGATCCATACACGTTTCCTTATTTGAATTCTCTACGCAATGACCAATACTTTCAGACTCACCAGAAGAAAGTTGTCGCCGTGCTAGACGAGATAGGGAAGATGTATTTCCAGCTATCAAAGCCAAATTTTCTGTCTGCGCGTGGTTTGCATGTCCTGTGGAAAACGGACGAAAGCTTGAAAGCGATGAAACCATATTTTGTTTAGGCACCTCGTAGAGTGACCATCTAAAATAAGGCTCACTTACTTGAGTAGAGTAGTGGAATGTCTCTGACAGATGAGGAAGAGACTCAAAGTAGTAATTGATCTCAGGATAATCATATTCAATCGCATGCTTTTTCATTTCAACGATTGATGTATCCTCTGACTCGATCGAGCTTATTATTTCATGAAATGGGCCATGACTTGAAGATTCAAGGTCTTCGCGTGTGCCTTGTTGTACGACATTACCATTTTGGAAGACAATTACTCTATCTGCCGGCTCAATTATGGAAATGTCATGCGATATGGCGATAGTTGTGCGTCCTTGCCTCAATACTCGAATTGCGTCAAATATCAATCCTCTAGATACAATATCTAAAGCACTGGTAGCTTCATCCAAAATAAGAACATCGCTATCACGAATAATAGCTCGAGCTATAGCAATTCTTTGACGTTGTCCTCCGCTGAGGTCGTTGCCCGCTTGATGAAGCATTGTGTCCATACCATCGGGAAAGTCATACAAAGTTTCCGTTAGCAGTGACAATTGAAGTGCATATTTAACACTACGCTCCTCAGGAGAGCCTGGATTTTTGGCTCCCAATGAGATGTTATTGGCAATTGTGTCTCGAAATAAAATACTATCTTGCTGAATAACCGTGATATTTTTGCGTAACCAGTCAGATTGGATAAATTCAATGTTGACCCCATTAAAAGTTATCACACCAGATGTAGGAGAGTAAAATTTTAAAAGCAGTTGGTGAATTGTCGACTTGCCAGACCCAGATGCGCCCACAACAAAAGTGAGATCCCCTCCTGTGATTGTAAAAGAGATGGAGTCAAGGACTTGTTGATTTTGACGGGACGGATAACGAAAAGACACCTAAGCCATTAGCTCAAAAACTCAATCACAGAAAACAGTAATTATCATACATCCGTAAAAACAATGTCACCATCACCATCTTGAGCCACGATTCCATACTTATTTGAGACCAACGAGTTTTGACTTCTCACACTGTTGCATAGTTGCCACAAAGATTCTGCAGCAATAGCTGCTTTCTGAACAGCGATGATGTAAGGAGCAATATCGCTCAGACTATGTGCAAAAATGTTACACGCCCAAAAGACAGTCAACACGCTTCCGGTACTTATCTTGCCCTGTTGAACTAAATGGCCGCCATACCAAAATCCTTGAATAAATGTAGCAAGCAAAAAAAATTTATTTATTCCGGTTTGCAGTGCATATGCCAAAGCCAGTCGCTCCATCACAGAATTTATGTCTCTTAGTTTTCGAGCTAGTTTATCCCGTTCCAAGTCTACAGCATCAAAGAGTTTGACAGTAGAGAGTGCTCCAATCGCCCAATCAATCAAACGAATACTTTCCAAAGCAAACATTTTTTCGCGAGAGATATATTTATTTATCATCGCTGCAGTGATCGTTGTTATAATGCCAATAATTGGAACGGAAACCAAAATCAATAGCGTAAGTTTCCAAGAAAAGTACAAGGCAACACCTAAAGCTATGACTAGTTTCATAATATCCAAAACAACAAATCCTAAAAAGTATGACGTGCCGAGCTGGACTTCATCTAGCAAACTATACTCATAAGCCATCAAATGTATCGACAGTTTGTATCCATCTGCGAGTAACTTACCGTTGGCATTTTACCGCCAAGGCTCCATTGCTTTCCACCTTATCATACCACGCATTATCTCCTTCTATCATTGAATCGAAAAAGTAAACACGTGCAATTTCCATCTGATTTTCAGAAAACCAGTCGAAAAAAAAGTGAATTCCACCCCAAATAAACATGATTGCGAAACCCATCCCCATGATTGCCAGCAGATAGGGGCGTAATTCTGCCTGAAGATCATACTGATTACCGGCTATAGATTCTGACAAATATGCGGCATAGCAGTCTAAGATTTTGCCAATGATCACCGAAGATAACGACGCCATTGCTGAAAGCAAAGTGACGACCAATATACCTAATGTCAATGGAAAAATATCTCGTAGTCTGAAGAATCTGAAAAGAGACCTTAGAGACGGCTTGACGGATGAAAGCAAGGCTGCGATGAAGTCCTCATTACATGATTCGTCGTGGACGGTATGACTTTCAATATCAATGTGGCACAAATTACTTGGTACATGATCATCTTCAACGATCGTTGATGAAATCTGAGATAGCGAAGCCATTGGGTTGAACGAAAAAGTGGAATACCTGAACAAATTAGATATATAGAATTGCAATCCAAAGGTATAAATATGATATCATTTTGTAAGGGTAGAAAACTAATAGGGGAATTCAGCTTGGGTCATGGAGGCGACGTGGGACAGTTTGAGGAACAATACTAATAAGAACAATATGGATGGCGCTTTGACACTCAGTCAGCAAGCAGCGATGAAGACTTACGAGAATGTGACAAATAAGCATCGCATAAAGATCAAGGAACAAATGCTTTGTGTAATTACTGATCGTCTGATTACAAAGTTATGATATTAATGCGTACCGAACGACTTTGCTTTGGCCAGCTTTGGCGTCGTACTAATAAACCCACAGGCTCCGGCGTACTTCTAATTCTCTGGGTATGGGATCGATCATCCCCATCGCGCGTCATGGCTGAACATCAAAAAAAGTGTTTCAAACGCCACGAGTAGTTATCAACGTATGTTTCCACTTTCCGAATAACACCTTTGTGATATTTTTGGGCGAAAGTAATCTATAAAGAATAATGGCGCCTCCTGAGAAGTTTGATGCGGAAAATGCAGAAAATTTAGAAGACGTAAGATTGGAGATGAACTGTTATAGAAGTTGCCAATTAATATCCGGAACAGATAGAAAAACAGTTTGCTGTTAAAGCGGTTATACAAGCCCGTATGTAAGCCAATTTGAGTCTGGCAGTATGCTGACAATAATAGAAACATACTGGAATTTGTTGGGCAGCGTTAAAGGATCGAGCTTGAGGTTGACCAAGCTCGACGATGAGATTTACGATCATTTTGTTACCGAATTTCCAGAATTGAATTCTACTGAAGCGGTTGCTGAGATCAGCGAAGATGAAATGAAATCCATCAAAGGTAAAGAACGGTGGCGCAAATTTATGAATACATATGAAAAAAAGGTATAAGGTCTATCTGTTTAGCCTTTACGAATTGTCGTTCATATTTATAGGTTAACGACTTTAATTTTGGGACCCTTCTGCGAACTGGATCGAAAGATGAGTATGAAGAACACACTACAATTTTTGGTAAGCACAACATTCATCTCACGTTGAAATTGTTACTAATCGGTAAATAGTACCTAGAATGCAGTTTTTGGCCATTGAAATTGCTAGAAACAAAAAAGGCCTCAACGACTGGATTTACGAAGCAGAACAGTCAAAAAAGTAAGCTAAATCTACAAATTGAATATTATGGGTAAGTTACAGGATTAGTTTAATATATTTGACTACTAGTCCCAATATTTGATCTTTCCATCTAGTCCACCAGTAGCTACTTTACTAGATTCTTGTGGATGCGCCACTATGCACGTTAACGCATTATCATGAGCTTTGAACTTGCTCTTCATTTGAGTAGTTTTCCAGTCCCAAAAGCAAGCATACCCGCCAGAATCGCCTGACATGAGAAAGGAACCATCCGGTGTGAAATCAAGACCGATAGAGTAGCCAGCACAATTCATCCCTCGGAACACCTTTTTTCTGTTTAATCGGAACTTATCTGTGGCACCGATCACAACAATTTGATTATCAAGACTTTGCGCAGCAACATATTTTCCGCCAGGATGTAAGATGACGTTAGGCATTGAGTGTTGCTGCGGGTCAGCAATAAATTTGATCGGAACATTCATCTGCCATTCCCAAACTCGTATAGTCTTATCTTCCGACGTAGTCATAAATCTTCTGTTTTCATCCACAAACGTTATACTGTTAATCGCACCCACATGATGATCATATTCTTGCACCACTTCTCCAGAGTTGAGATCAAATTGGACAATTTTTTTATTGGATGTGCCGACGACAAATTGATCTTGCAAGTTGTCATTTGGATTAAATTTTACACAGTTGGCTGTGCTGCCGTTAGTAAAACGAGAAATGCATTGGCCCGTCTCAGTATCCCAAAGCTTTATCATATGATCAAATGAGGTTGAGAGAAATTTCCGGCCATCATTGCTGAAGCAAATATCCTTTACAGCTTTATTATGCCCTAAATATGACCGAAGTAGCTCTCTGTTATGATAACAATCCCAAAGCTTTATCTTTGAATCAGCACCACATGACAGCAATAGGTGGCCGTGTTTTGGAAAGAAACGCAAAGCAGTGACTCCACCTTGGTGGCCAGCCCAAGTACATATACGACGTTTGGGTATAAAACATTCTTGGATTCCAGGTTCTTTGTCTAAATCAATAACTAAGTCCTGAGGTACATGCATAAAAGACCGGCCAAGATAATCATACATAGCGGATCCATGAAATTGTGTCTTTTCGGTCGCCACCACTTTAGCCTTTGCCAGCGCAGTAGCAGGAAGTGGCTCCGGCACATGATCTGTAGATACCGACACTTCCTTAGAAATCTCTGCCTCTTCGTACTCTTCGTCAGTAGACACTTGATCATCTTTATATGCTGCCCAAGGACCTTTGTAGGCATTGTCACCGTCAATTTGTGATACGTCACCTGCCCTTTCACGTTTCTTTTTTAAATCCTTCAGATCTTTCTTCGAGATTTTGATATCCAAAACGTCACGACCACCATTTTTAGTTACCTCGTCGATGTTTCCGCTAAAAGGGCCAAAACTGGCCTTGTTTTCGCTAGGATCTCTCGCGTAACCTAAAGAAAGGAACGTACGATGCTGAATAGCAAATGTGGCTTCGTTGAACGATTGCTCTTCAGCATATCCTGTAATCAAATTCTTTCGTTTAAGTGAATTTTCACCATTAGGATTTGCTGGTCCCACAAATGGTCGAGTCAAATCGTCATATGTCGGATTGTAGGCCACTGTTTGGTCTGTTATTTTTGGTATCAAAGCTTGTGAGCCCTGATCCTTGCTCTATCCAGAGTTAGCATTAGCATTCAAACTTGTAAACAAGTCATGTAAAAACTACTAACATCGTAAGAAAACGTTGTTATTGACCCAATGCTGGACTGCGGAAGTTCTGGCAAATCATCTAATTCTGGTGTTTCTGATCTCTGGCTCTCGTTGTCAGCTACTGCCGTCTCACGCACGGATCCACCCTCGTTATCAGATTCCGCAATTCTCGTTCTTTTCCCTCGAGCAAGTGGCATATTGGCCATAGACTGATATTTGTTTGAGCTGTGGAAATACAGAGAATTCTTCGTTGTCTGAAGCCAGTTAATCTGAGATTTCTACCTACTAGCCAAGTTCAAACGGCAACCGAGCCCCAGACCTAGCCCTACTGGGACTTTGCAGCGGAATAGTTGTAACCCTAAGATTGGGAATTGATTTCTGCGCTGCCCTCATCTGAAAAAAATTTTTTTTTTTAGGGCAATTCGAAAGCTCGAACCAAGTATTTGGAATTGCTACCAAAAAGTTCTCTTCAATCATTTTTTCCTGCCAGTTTAGGTGTCACCAGCTTTCACAAAGACTTGTCCTTTTTGGCGGTCGATTTTTACTTCATTCAATCATGGGTGTTGCTAAGAAGGAGAGGAGCCGAGTGGCTCGAGAGGCTTCTGACAAGCCTACGAATCTCAAGCTAAAAGGCGAGAATTTCTATCGTGATACAGCGAAGGTGAAACGCCTGAAGATGTATAAGGAAGGCCGTGCACAGCGGAATGCACACGGAGACATAACGAAAGCTGCCTCTTTTCAATCTACGGAAGCACCTGTGGCACGAGTTGAGCCTAATAGGCGATGGTTTGGCAACACCAGAGTAATTGCTCACCATACACTTTCTCAGTTTCGTGAGGCTTTAGGTCAAACTGCGAACAATCCATATCAGGTTTTACTTCGCCAGAATAAACTGCCAATGTCATTACTGGAGGAACCTAGCTCCAATACGAATGCGGCAGTTAGGGCTCAAGTTGTGGAGACCGAGCCATTCAGTAAGACTTTTGGACCCAATGCGCAACGCAAGAGGCCTAAAGTAAGCGCTGGAAGTTTAGGTGATTTTGCTGAAAAGAGCGTGAAGAATTTTGAAGAATATGAGCAGAAACTTGAAAACAAGGCTTTGATGTCAGTGGAAAAGCCTACTGATTGGATTCAAGAAGCTCGAGATGCTATATTTTCCAAAGGTCAGTCGAAACGTATTTGGAATGAATTGTACAAAGTTATCGATTCATCGGATGTTGTTATTCACGTACTTGATGCTCGTGATCCGGTTGGAACTCGATGTCAATCGGTGGAACAATACATTAAAAAGGAAGCAGCACATAAGCATCTAATTTTTGTTTTGAATAAGTGTGATCTGGTGCCAACATGGGTTGCGGTAAGTTTCAAACCTTTTTTTTTTTTTTTTTTTGCCTTTGTTTTGCATTGCTTGTTATCAAAATTTGACATTTTTTGAACCCACTGTTAGTCAAGAAACCTCTCTGACCTCGTGTCAGTTTTTATACCAATGAGAGGAATTCTGTTACAACTTTGGAAGATTGAACTTTAACCATTTTTATGGATTTGAGTATCTTTGCATGAGTTGAGTATTCACTGGGCGACGATTGCACTCGTTTCGCCCCTAATGTCGATTGCTCTTAGTTAGCAAAAGTACAATTTTTTTTTCCGATTATGATCAATGCGAACAAGCTTATTTTCAATTTTTTTTTCTGTCAATTATAGCTTTTATGACTAGAATGCTAACTTTACTTTGTTAAGGCTGCATGGGTCAAGCGTTTGTCAAAGGAGTACCCTACCTTAGCTTTCCACGCATCGATTACAAATTCATTTGGCAAGGGTACATTGATTCAGCTTCTGAGACAATTTTCAATTTTACACCAAGATCGAAAGCAAATTTCGGTGGGGTTTATCGGATATCCAAACACTGGAAAATCATCAATTATAAATACGATCCGACAGAAGAAAGTTTGTATGGTTGCTCCAATTCCAGGAGAGACCAAAGTTTGGCAATATATCACTCTGATGAAGCGAATTTATTTGATTGATTGTCCAGGTGTTGTTCCACCGAGTACAAAAGACACCGAGACTGATATATTGTTACGAGGAGTGGTTCGAGTTGAGAATGTGTCGTACCCTGAACAGTATATACCTGCAATGCTTGCGAGATGTAAGCGTCAGCACTTGGAAAAGACATATGAGATTGGTGGATGGAACAGCTCGGCGGAGTTTTTGGAAATGCTTGCACGTAAAGGTGGCCGGTTACTTAAAGGAGGAGAGCCGGATGAGAATGGTGTGGCTAAAATGGTACTTAACGATTTCACCAGAGGTAAAATTCCATGGTATGTGGCACCGCCGGATGATCGTGATGAGGACCCAACCGAGGAGACAAAGGAAGATAATTAGGAGTGTGGCAAAATTAGTTTTTTTAGGTTGATAATTTCTACGCATAGGAATAATCGAATTTAGCATAAGTTTAGGGAGTTTGGAGGATACGTTTCAGGGTTAAATGGGATGTGGTACTTGATACTATGAGATTGTATATTAGTTTAATAAAGAAATTGTTATGGACTAATTACTGGGTTCAATTTTCAAGTAGAGCAAGTGGGTGCAGGTGACTGTTTTCTGGGTGCCTGACTGTATTGATAATGATCAACCACATGTATTCACAAAATAGACATATTTCCGCGGTATGCATTTGCTATAAATTGCAGAAGGGAAGAACAAAATTTGTAAAAATATAGACAGTTTGTATGTATGTATGTATGTATGTATGTATGTATGTATGTATGTATGTATGTATGT
>JAJLTW010000048.1:0-80580 GCA_030564125.1 Myxozyma lipomycoides
TTTTAACACGTAGTATACAAAGGTCTACAATATAAAAGCGGATCTTTAGCCAATTTGTGTCCAGCTTGCTATTCGCCTTGGAATTGGGATGAACATACAGAATCCTGGTACTGCTCATGCGATGGATCGGCTCAGAGCGATATCGCTGACAGAGAGTTTGGAGTGGTGCAACCAGAAGTGGAGTTACCAAGTCTCGTGGACCCACCGAATGACAGTTCGCTCATTCTCGATCCTGAACCTGTGACGGACATGGCTGGATGTGCCACAGAATTTTTGGCCGTTCAAAGGAGCGGTGGGTCTGACTCCCGAAAAGATCAGTACGGGTTGTATGTGGTTTGCTGCCCCCACGGTGCTGGTGTGCTTTTAATGGATTAAATGCATCCGGGCGAACGCAAGGTCGAGTACGAGAAGCTCATCGAGGAAATGGTGGAACGTTCTCTCATCGAAGGCGTTCCAATATTAAGATCGCTGACCATAACTTAAGATGTGAACTGTCGGTATGAAAAGGTTCTGGAGGATCTTGCCAAGAGATTGAGCGAGAAGTATGGTGTTGAAATAAAAATTAAAGGCCTTATACCAACATTTCACATCTATGCGCATCGTCTCGAATGCAGATTCACGTTCCACCTGTGGGTTAACAACTCAGGCCTATTTGACGGTGAGGCAGTGGAGAGATTCTGGGCAAGCATTGACTACTTAGTCCGCTCATTGCGCACATCGTCGTCTAATTCTCGGCATATTGTGCTGCAATCAGCTATTCTGGCTAATCAAGTCGAAACTAGAAATCGCCTGGCGAGTACAATGGTGACGCGTGCCCAGAGAGCGGCAGCGATGATTGAAGTTGCTGAAGCAGAAAACTACTTGTCGGTGTATACAAAGGCTCAATTAGACGACCAGATTGAAAAGAGGAGACTCTTTTTCAAAAAGAATAAAAAGGTGGAATTAAAATACGCCAAATTATATAAAACAGCCAGTCTCTTTTATCAAATCAATCAGAAGATGAGTGAGCTTGAGCAGGTCGAAATTGGTGACCATGTCAACCTTACCGAATAAGAGAGCTCTCTGATTGATAGAGGCTGGGAAAAACAAAAAAGACAGTTTGAAAAGTTGTGAGTTGAGCTGAAGAAAGCCGAACCTACAGTTAATGTTGATGCAGAGTGGGCCGAGCATGGCAACACATATCTTCATCAGAAAACGTTACACACATTCGGCAAGTTGATGACTGATAGAGAGTTGATTGGGAAAATTTTGGTCGAGGCTAAGGTTGATTTGGAGATTTCACGTCGCCACACAAACAATACCACTGCAGAACACACCAATAAAGAAGTCAACGCATACACTCGCAAACTACATACTCTTGTTGCAGATTACAATAACCAGCTTAATAGCGAAATTGTCAAGGAAGCGCTGGCTGAAGAAAAGCTCTCTCTCAAAGCTCTTGTCGTCGAGGACATTGTCAATCTTGAATAGCGGCGGCACCAGCATTGACGGTCGAGAGTACGCTACCTTGATGCAACTGTCTGTTGAGCGCGGTGTTGAAGACTCTTGTGAACCATGGATTGTCGATGAGAACCTGAGAAACGCTATGGATACACATATTCGTCGGCAAGCTGGAGAAGATGAGCTTGCTATCTTGAGAGTGACCATGTCAAAATTTGCGCACCGGACCATTGCTGCTGTCAATGCCCATGTTGATGGAATGCGTCGAGATTCACCATATGCACAGCTTGCTGCTGAACATGCATTTGTTGAGATGCCAAGCTCCTGGGAAGGCGAATGGTCTTTAGTAACTACTAGCGATCTTTTTTTTTATCTTACTATCTTTTTTCAAGAAACCATTCGAAGAGTTGAATTTGTCACATGCTATAAACAAGGCATCAATCTTCTTGAGCTCGGTCAATCACGCCCGCTAATGTACACTACATTTCAATTTGGTGCCACAGTGCCATACGGGGATCCATACAGTCGGAGTCCAGCCACTATAATCAGAGATTGAAATAATCCAGACCTTGGTTTCTGCACCTATTTCTAGTCCTGTAGGCCTAGTAGCTAACGAAGACGTCATTGGGCCTTTTGCCAACGTACAACGTAACGAGGACGTTGATATGCCTCCAGCTTCAGATCTTGCTTTCAGTATTGACGCAATGCTAGAAGACGACGAATATCATGCTTTTCTGACGGTGAACTAGTGACGACGATGCTGACGATGTATCATCAACTCTTGCGGTGTTAACACTTGCGAAAGATGCTGGTCCTGATGGAAGTAGTAGTAAGGATTCTATGATTTTGTCTTAATTCTTTACCATTTTATTATGTTTTTTAACCATATTTATTATAGCTTATACATTTAAATAAATTTTGTCTTTTTATTAATTATTATTATCTTGCATTAACTTTTATTTTCTTAATACTTGCTTGGCTATGACAGTACGAAACTCACACTTGGTGAAATTGCCCTTTTCCCCCCTCGGGCCCAAGGCCCAAGTCCACATACTACCGAGTGCATTACATTCTTGCGCGGTTTGCCCTTTTTCCCACTGTTAAGCAGCGTTGCATTTCCCACTCCCGCACTAAAAAATTAGGGGTGGATGGTGCCATGGGAGCCTGGAGGAATGACAGGAATTCAACTGACATTCAATTCAGCATATTAACGAAAAATGAACCGTTTTATAAGGCTACGTCAAACACGATACGATGCAGAGATTGTCAAATATCACTGTCATTTCAACTCACAGGGGCTTTGAAGCAGCATTGCGAATACTGCATCTAAGTGCGAGAGCCGGAGGTCATATTTTAGACGCATTTCGATATATACATATACAAATATCATTCTAATTATCCCATCAAACGTAGTTATATACAAATGCTATCCATTTGGCGGCCCATCTAGTAGCCCATCTTTCGGTACTTTGTGAACTTGCGACACATTGTCCTGAAACTTTCCTTGAATGCACTAAATGCACGCTCCGAGCGCTCTCTCTTCCGTTTAATATGCGGTTCCTCATACTTCTGTTGTCTGTGATGAGCTTCTCTCAACCCGGAATTATTCATCAACCTGGTGACATCCATGAATGCTTTTTCAAGCTGGCGCGGGTACTTGACGAACATCGTTCTGCCAGCTTCCCGACTCAGTCTAGGAAGGTTGTCAAGACTGACTCGGTGCAAGTCACTTGTCAACATTCGCACCGCAGGAACCACCTTTCCCTTATGTATTTCATGCGTGATTGGCAAGTTACTGGGGCCAAGTGAGCCAGTCTGAGTTGATGCCCTGCTGCCTTTGGTCACATTGCCGGTCTGAAGATACTGTTCAAACGTGTCACTGCTCACAAGTGTTCGAGCTGCCGACGACTTTTTTGAGACTGCACTCTTGCCCTCTGGAATATTCAATGCATCTAGCAAAGGTGTTATGTCCTTGTCACCCGCTGCTCGTCGTCGAATAGTCGTCGAGAAAAGCTGCCTACTTTCAGCAGTACCGACAATGATCTGTCGACTCGACAGCCTCTTCAAGGCTCCGGTAGTAAGCCATAAATTCCTCGACAAAGACATTAACTCAAATATATCTATCGAAGTTGGTATAGCTGTGCACTATTCGTGGACATATGAATGCGGCCCCGAAAATAATATTGTAATCTTCCTTCGTGGGAGCACGGAACATAAGCGTCGCGGTGTTTGTGCTTCGACTTTTGAGATCCCAACTTGATTGCAAAGAGCTCATAGTATTGCAGTGTATGGACTTTTATCATCAGACCAATACTGGTAAGCAATAATGTCATACCCGAATAGGCCTGGTAAGGTGATCTATGCTTTTAATTACTTTGAAGATTTGGTTTGACTAATTAACGCAGGCAACTACCCGCCTGGCTTTCCCGGGATCAGCCAGAACATGCAGTTTCCGCCTGGATCCAATGCTCCACCTGGTGCCATAGCAATACCAGGAGCTTCAGGAGTGCCTGGAATACCGTTTGTGCCTGGCCTGGCTCCTCCAGGAATGGCTCAGTTCCATGGGATGCCGCCTGCTGGAGCTGCACTTCCAGGCGCGGCAGGCACGAGAGGTTACAATGCACCAACTTTTGTTCCTGCAGCAACTCCATATAGTAGCAGTCCAGTCCCTGCCAATCAAAGGAATGGCTCAGTACCGTCAGGCGAGACAAACGGTGCTGAGAAAGAAAATGGTTCGCAATCATTTTACACAGATGACGCACCGGAACATGCAAGCTTGTCATTTCTAGTTGAGAGGACTTTGCGGCGACCGACAACAGATGAAAAGCAACGCACCATATATGTTGCAAATATTCCAACTGAGATGGACGACTTCTGGCTGGGCAAATTTTTGAATGCTGCTGCTCCCTGCATTGCTTGGATCCGCGTTATAGACGCTGTGGGTAAACCTCTTGATTTTGCATTCGCAGAGTACGCTGACGCCTCCGCTGTGGGCCATGCAGTCGATGCATTATCAAAAATGGAGCTGTTAGTTATTGAAGTTGAAGAAGGTGAAGAAGTTGAAGACGAGACGTTGGCAGACACCAAACCTTCGAATTTTATAGTTACATTAAGCGAGGATACCAAAAAACTGGTCGATACTGCTGCGCAAAATCTAGAGGATCGAGAAAAGTACAGAACTGCAGTGAATGAATTGCTCACGCTGTGGAAAGATCCAGTGAAGCGAGCGCAAATCAAGAAAAAAGCAGAGTTAGAAAATCTACCAGCTGAGGAGGACGGGGAAATCAAAGAAAACGAGCAGGGTGACGACGATTTAAGCGATATTCATCTTTCTGCGGAGCAACGAGCTACTGTCGCCAAAGAAATTGCATCGTTCAGAAACCGATCGAATCAACTGGAACGAGAAAGGTCGAAGCGAGCAGAAGAAGTTGAACATACTCGTCAAGCACGAAATCATCGTGCGCGTGGGATGTCACCTGCTCGTGGAATGCGGATTTTGCAAAATGGTAATTCAGCTGAAACTAATAAATGCCAGGAACCTGAAGAGCCAGATATTCTTGGCCCTGCCGGCGAGGTCTTGACAGATGAACAAGTTGAAGAACAACGGCTTGAAAAGATTGAGGATCAGCTTGAAGATGACTTTATTATCCACGAAAGGCGGTTTATGCGAGATGAGAAGAGTCGTATTGCAAATGCCGAGATTGAACTCAGAAGGGAGAAGGAGGATGAGGAAAGACTTGAACGGACACGTAAAGCTTTGTTCAAAAAGTATGCCGAATGGGATGATAAGATTGAAGCTGAAAAACGAAAGGAGGAGTACTACCGCGATGTATCGGCTTGGGTTCGAAAAAGATTAGGCTATAGACAACGTGAAATTGATCAGGATGCAAGAGAAACTGCACGCGATAAGCAGGACCATCCGGAGTTCTACGAAGCTAGTGCTGAGGCGACTGCACTCGCAGATTTGTTCTTGGAACAGTTTAGTAATGAGAAGGGCGAGAATAGCATGTTGGTAGACTCTCGAAAGTCTACAGAGATCAAGAAGGAAGAACGTCGCTCAGAACCTGTTTCGATTAAGCTGGGCGCAAGGACAGAAACTCCAGCAGAGTCACCTAAGCTTGGGATTAAGCCTATTGCAATCGCATCAGCCAAGCAAGCCAAACCAGCTACTAGTGGATTTAAACTGGCAATTGGTAAAAAACCAGAAGCAGCTAAACCGTTGCCGGTTACAAAACGGAACGAGACTCGCGCTCCGTTTGACGATGATGAGGAAGAACCGTTGAAGAAGCGGAAGCTGATTCCGCTGTCGTACGATAAAAAGTAAATATTTGATAAATTGTATTATGTAACATAGTAATTTTAATCCGTGTACCATATGCATGAATGTGGAGAGAGTACTTTAGATTGATATTGAGGTAGACTCGTAGAAGCGATGCCCGAGGAACGTCGACAGTGCCAGTTGACGGTTAGGGATAAACTTGGCCACATTCAGATGGCCAGCTTGCAGCAACGACGTCAGCACTGAGGCCAATACGATGGAAGTATAAATTTATACATACATTTCACTAGTTATCAGGCCTTTATTTTGCCAATTGTTTGTTTTGCTGTGTTATTTTGCCACAATTTACGCTGTGGTGGTCTCGGATAGTTTTCACAAATGAGCAGACTCGGGAAGCAATCAGTCTTGCTTGTGGGCATATTGTTTCACCTGGTATACCTGTGGTCAATATTTGATATTTATTTTATTA
The DNA here is from genome assembly GCA_030564125.1 of Myxozyma lipomycoides. Lineage (NCBI taxonomy): Eukaryota > Fungi > Ascomycota > Lipomycetes > Lipomycetales > Lipomycetaceae > Myxozyma > Myxozyma lipomycoides. Next base: position 6,189 of record JAJLTW010000048.1, read on the forward strand.
CACCGCTTGTTCATGGCATGCAACATTATGTTTCGACCGAGGAGGCACCAGCAAAAAGACTATTTCTCATAGTTGGTGAGTCAATAGTATTCACGAAGGAAGAACAAGGCTGACAATAGGCGATGGATTGCGTGCTGACAAATGTTTGGAACCCAGATATAATGAGACGTCTAAGGAGTATCAATATGGTGCCCCATTTTTGCGGTCAAAGATCCTCAATGAAGGAACATTTGGCGTCTCACATACGCGTATGCCGACCGAGTCGCGTCCTGGCCATATCGCTATCATTGCTGGATTTTACGAGGACGTGAGTGCCGTTACCAAGGGTATGTATACAATTATGAGTACTTTTTGTGAGGTGATGTTAATTTGTAGGGTGGAAAGAGAACCCTGTGAATTTTGACTCAGTATTCAATCAATCACGACATACATGGTCTTTTGGATCTCCAGATATTTTACCGATGTTCGCCCAGGGCGCGTCAGACAAAGAAAGAGTAGACACATTTATGTATGGACACGAGTTTGAGGATTTTACAATGGACACGCGTGACTTGGATACGTATGTTTTCGACAAATTGGATGAACTATTTGCCAACGCGACCAAAGACTCAGAACTTGACGCCAAATTATGGCAAGACAAAGTGGTATTTTTTTTGCATTTGCTCGGAATTGATACTGCTGGACACGCATCTCGCCCATACTCAGATCAATATTTTAACAACATTGTACACATTGACGCTGGTATGAAACGACTCGAGAAACAAGTCAACGATTTCTACAAAGACGACAAAACAGCTTGGGTGTTTACTGCAGATCACGGAATGAGTGATTGGGGTAGTCACGGTGATGGCCATCCGGATAATACTCGTACACCGTTGGTTGCATGGGGTGCAGGTGTTGCTAAGCCTGACAAGACTAGTCCAACTGGCCATGATGAATTCTCTACACCATGGGGTCTGACTTCAGTTAAGCGAAGTGATGTTGCTCAAGCCGATATTGCATCACTAATGTCATACCTTGTTGGTTTAAATTATCCTGCTAATTCAGTTGGTCAGCTACCTCTTGACTTCATTGATGCTCCGTTACCAGTCAAATGCCGGGCATTGGTTGCTAATGCATTTGAGATTGTCGAGCAATACAAGGTGAAAGAAGCGCACACAAAGTCAACTCAACTCAACTTCAAGCCATATTCGCTTATTGAGAATGCGACCAACAGCTTATCACAACTATTGTCTAATGTTGAGAAATTAGAGGAGGAAGGGAAGTACGAGGAGGCAATTATATTATTGAATGAGATCATGGAGCTTGGCTTGAATGGTCTCCGGTATTTACAAACTTACAACTGGTTGTTCTTACGGACTCTCGTGACAATCGGATTTTTGGGGTGGATTTTTTACGCACTTACTTCGTTTTTAGACTTTTACATTTTGCCTGAAAAAATTGCTCCTTCATATGGCTCTGTTTTTACTACATTGGCAATGTTGGTATTTTCAGCAATTTGTGGGCTATTCTGGTTTCAACAATCGCCATACATGTACTATCTTTACCTCGTATTCCCAATAATCTTTTGGGAGACGGTGTTAGAATATCGCATGTCGCTTTGGGAAGGTCTTAAGATTTTGATCTGGAACTCTAAGGGTAGAGTTCAAAATACACCAACGAAGCTTTTTTTTCAAGTGGTCGCTTTTTTGGCGCTTATGGAAGTCATTGTTTATGGATATTTTCACCGTGAGATGTTCTCAGCTGTATACATACTATTATCTTTCTGGCCTCTATTACAGAACTTTGAGCTATGCAAGTCACACAAGATGCTTGTTACAGGGTGGTTTATGACTTGCTGGATGATGAGCACTTTCACAATGTTGCCGGTTGTCAAGATCGAAAGCATTGAACAGATTTTGATTGCTGGTGGCTTGATGGCGGGAATTGGGTCGACCGGAATAGTTTGGTTAGCCAAGCGGTCTAAGCACACTGCAAATCCGTTCACATTGTTTATCTTAGGATTACAACTTGGACTTGTATTGTTGACAATGGCCATTACATATTCCACAGTCAAGTCGCTAGATGCTGGGTTGGGTTTGCCATTTGGTAACCAAGTCGCCGGTTGGATCGTCCTAGCTACGTCGATTATACTACCATTTGCGCACATGAAACACAAACATCACGACTACTACACCCGGTTGCTTCTTCTTTTTCTTGCGTTTGGACCAGCGTTTATCCTACTCACTATCTCCTACGAGGGCTTGTTTTACGTTGTATTTTACGCCAACCTTGTGTTCTGGGTCGATCTTGAACGTAAGATCTACGACGATCGCCGTACGACAGAGTTTATTGCAAGCGGGGCTAAAGCAGTTGATGTGAGAACTATTCTTCCAACCGAACGAAGACTCGAATTAGCGGATATCCGAATCTCGCTTGTATTTTTTTTCTTGACTCAAATCGCCTTTTTCGGCACCGGCAATGTCGCTTCTATTTCGTCATTTTCTCTTGATTCTGTATATAGATTATTACCCGTGTTTGATCCATTTGCAATGGGAGCACTTTTGATTTTCAAAATTCTCGTGCCGTTTGCGGTGATTTCGGCGGATCTAGGGCTACTCACACAGCGACTTGGTGTAAAGCCTTCGTCGTTATTCACAATGGTGCTGTCGATTTCAGATATTCTCACGCTAAATTTCTTTTATCTTGTGTTAGACGAGGGAAGTTGGCTTGATATTGGAATGAGTATAAGTCATTACTGTATTGCAAGCTTATTGTGTGTGTTTGTTATTGCGTTAGAGTACTTCTCTGAGACTCTGGTCAGCGGTGTGATTTTGGAAGTCGACGATAATAAGAAGTCAAATTAAAAAAAGTTTAACTAGAGGGGGAACTGTATATGTTTAATAGAAAGTTTAATAATTTTGTTTTAATAAAATATGTTGTATAGTGTAACATCAAGTACTTAGCTAAAAACACCCAAAGCTAAGGCCAAACAACATAACCAAACCAAACAATACATACTTGACAGACAAATATCAATAACGCCATAAATTCAATAATATTTAAAGCTATTTTGTACCAAGTTGATGTAACTTGAATGCATTATCTAGCAATTAGGAAATAACATTAACAAAATGTGTTGAGGCCGACGTACCTTTATGTTTGACTGCATATAAAAACCCAGCAACCATTTCGCTCTCCCTTACCGGAATCGAAGAAAAATGTCTTTTCACATTTGCAGCAACCTCATCTTTAGATATCCGGTTTCGGTGTTTGTACGAATAGGTTCTGTGTCCTACAGACCCATCTAACAACTCACCAGAGAACGAAACTGAGTTTAGCGATGGAACGTTGTAAAATAAGTTGTATTTCAGCAAACTTTTTCGCGGGAATGTTTCAAAATCAATCTACCATTAGCATACATTTTGCAAACTTGCAACGTAAAAATGATTTAGCTCTCACTGGATCTAGTAATGCATTTAGATCTTCGGTGACTGGAGCTGCGACTGCGTTTGCTAGTGCAGCTGCCGCTGATGTTGTTGCGTTTCCTCGTTTATTGACACCTGCACCTGTGGCTCCTCTGGTTGCTGAATTTGACGCCATGATAACAGCAAAAAGCACTCTGACAGCAACAAAACGCAAATATAAATGCGAATGGTGTGCTCACCTACCCAGAGCATTTGTCCTTCCACATGGGCCTGCTGTCTTGCTCTTCAAGACCCGCCATTTCCCCGGCGCCGAGCATTCGCAAAATACGCCGCACAAAATGGCGCGGCTCAAAAACAAAACTAATCGAGGGGTTTGTAGTTGTAGCTTACCGCATTATGTGCGGCGTTAATGACAAATGAGTGATGTAAGCAGATTGCAGATTGCAGCCGTGGGTTTTTAGGTCTGTTCTGTGCTGTGACCTGCGATGATAGATGAGCGAGTACGGTCGACAAATTTAGGCTTCAAGTGAAAACATATATCGGTGCAGGCGGGATAAGTCTGCGTATATATCGGTATTTGAGTTTGGCAATTTGCTGAGGTACCTTTAAAACACGTTTTGAGCGGTGAATTTGCAATTAGTGATAGACTCGATTTCGAACGACAAATAACATTGGAACGACCTTGATATGTGTTGAGGAACTCGACAACAGAACTACACAATTTTGGATACTGTTTGGAGAGTGTATTTTGGATAAGGGATTTGTTACAATGCCAAGTGCTACAATCGCAATGTTGCAACATACGGTTGGTGATTCGTCTTCATCGTCGTCGTCATCCGGATCTTCGTCCAATAGCTTGCGTCAACAGAGAGGAGGTATCAAAAATGGACATGCAGTTGCAGGCAGACCATCACCGGACCTGGATATTCCGCCATTCAAAACACAACAACAAAGACGACCTAGATTAGAGCCTACGAAATCACAATCTTCGATGTCGTCGTCTGCGTCGTCAATTGAATCTAGTCGGCAGCATAGTCATGGACGGGGCCGGAAAGAGGACAATCGACAGCCAAGCAGGAGCACAGATGAGAGTAATGGAATGTATGGGTATAGTTATTTGGCTGGCGGAATCGCGTCGTCGTCTGCAAACGAACCGTACTCGCCATATTTGTTACAGACACGGCGAAGTGCGCCCGATCTCACGACGACTAAACTTGCAGATAAGGACGACTTGACGTTGGATATCATTAGTATGTACGATACGCCTCTACCGGATGTTCCAGCTGTACCATCTCCACCGGGTAGTGACACCGGCGTGGGTATTGCCGTGAGCTCGAATGTCAATGGCGCGAACAACAAGCGAAGTAGCGTGCGTATGAGCACCTCATTTTCAAGTATGCAGTTTAGCCAATTTACACCTGGGTCGTCGCCTGATTTACGCAAATATGGACTGGGTACAAGTGTGGGAAGTGCCGGATCAGGTAAACAGCATGCAGCAGCGCAAGCTCCAAGTATCGCGTCGACCAGACCGCAGTTTGCACCTGGGATGTTCCCAGCTAGCGGATTATCTGTGCCGAGTGCTACTGAAGCTCGGGATCAGTATGGGTTTAGGAAGCAGAATCAGTATATCACGGCACAAGAATACGACGAATGGTATTCAAAGTACGAAGTTTTTACGCAGCGTCGACGACGTAAATGGGAAGCACTTATACACGACCACGGGATTGAATTAGGTCAAGACGGGGTGCCATTGCGGTTCCCACCTAAGTCTAAAAAAGTAAAGAGATATATTCGAAAAGGTATTCCAGCTGAGTGGCGCGGTGCGGCATGGTTTTGGTATGCTAAAGGATATGATTATCTTCGTGACAATGCCGGATTGTATCAACGATTATGGAGACAGGGACTTGCTGGGTCAACACCAGATGCAGAATTAATTGAACGTGATTTACACCGGACGTTTCCGGATAATATTCATTTCAGGAACCCTGATTTAACACCAGCTCCGACAGCGACACCAACCAGTCCAGGTACTCCAGGTACTCCGGGCTCGTTTATGTCGTCTTCAAGTAAACGAAGTTCGACAGCTACTGTGGAAACTCCAATGGTCCAATCACTTCGCAGGATATTGTTTGCGTTTTCGATTTACGTGCCCAAGACGGGTTATTGTCAAAGTTTGAACTTTTTAGCAGCGTTGTTGCTACTTTTCATGGATGAAGAACGGGCGTTTTGGATGCTGGTTATAATCACCCAAAAGTATTTACCAGGAATGCATGAAATTAATCTGGAAGGCGCGAATATAGATCAAGGCGTATTGATGATGTGTGTTAAAGAGGGTTTGCCTGGGGTTTGGCACAAGATTGGTGCTGGATTGGATGGATTTTATCATGACGATATGATAATGAGATTACCACCGATTACATTGTGTACAGCAGCGTGGTTTATGAGTGAGTGAAAAGCAAATACTTGATTTGTTTGAAGTTGATAGTACTAATGTTGAAGGTGGATTTATAGGTGTATTACCGATTGAGAGTGTGGTACGAGTATGGGATTGTTTTTTTTACGAAGATTCGAAAGTTTTTTTTCGAATTGCATTAACCATTTTCAAACTGGGCGAATCTCAGATTGAGAGTGTGAGAGATAGTATGGAGATTTTTCAAGTTGTTCAAACGATTCCTAAACGGATGATTGATGCGAATTTGTTGCTGCAATCATGTTTTCGACGACGGAATGGGTTTGGTCATATTTCACAAGATGAAATCAACGCGCGAAGGAAATTTGTTGCCGGTAAACGTAAGAATTCAACAATTGACGGGTCGACGGCAACGACAGGAGCACAAAAGGAACAGGAGAACCACCGAAATAAGGTTGGATTTAGTCGACCGACGATCGGAGGAGGATTTATTGGCAATGTTGTAACGCCGTCACGGGAGAGTCATTATGACGCGATCACGGGCACATATCATTCTAGAAGTAACTTCGGCAAGCGGATGAAAATGCTGAGGATCGGATCTACAAATATGCTGTCACTCAATGCTCGAAATGATTATTTTGCGTCGAGAAGAGACGTGGAAGAGGAAGATAAGAAGTAAATAGAAGGATTTTTTTGTAATGAAGCGTGAGAGTACCATAAAACGAGGACGTAAGCCACAAACCAAAATAAGAAAATAAACGGTAGATTGGAGCACACTTAGAAATAGGCAATCAGCCGGCAAAGTCATTGGCTGGATTCATACGCGTTATGTTATTCGACTTCAGTCTTCAAGGGGGAAGACGCGTCCAACAACGCGTCTGAACGCGTCGACGACACGCGAGTTCCCATGAGGCGACGCCGCCCGGATGCGGACGGGTCAGCCAGCAAGGCACGCGCCTGAAAGGCGAGTTCGCCTTGCGCAACAACAATACAAATAGTGCTGTGGCCAATCAGAGGTGCAACCGCAAATTATGCGTACATATATAGTGTAATTGTATCTGCAAGCGACGATAAATGTGTTTAAGCATCTGCACGACGCTTTAAAGGTATTGGTGACGACTGTTGGTTCCTGGCCAGAGAGCCAGCTCAAGGGGTTGTTGTGGCTCTTTTCGGCTCTTTCGAGGCTGGCAATGTCAACAACAGTACATACATACGTAGCCCAACGAAAAAGAACAGGCCAAGTGCGTGTTAATTCAATGTACATATGTATTTCTTCTGTGACTAGCTACTATTTGCCAATGAGCTATCGCTACACGAGTCTCTTGTTAATTGTGTAAAATACATAATTAGTTAATGCAAATTGTACTGTAAGACTGACGAGCTTCGAGCTGACGCCCGGGTTAGGGCCGGCCATTGGAATGAGGCGCTGACCCGTCCGGATCAGGCAACGCGCACACAGCGGTCGACGCGTTTGTGTGGCAGCCCAGCCAGGAGAACCCGGACCCGTGCGGATGGAATGTGGCCGGCCACCCCCAGCCCAGTCAGTCAAGGCACATCGCCAGTCGCGTCGGTGGATCCTGTTCGTGTCCTCGTCTCCTATCATCCTTCTTCTTCTCTCCTGCTGCTGCTCTTTCACCATCGACAGTCCTCTCCTTCGTTCGCTACCTGTTGAAGCAGTCTTTCACTCTCTCGGCTGCCCTTTTACATTCATTCATTTATTCAGATCACTCATTCGTTCTTCCCACAGTCCTTTCTGTATTCGTTTTCATCATGGTTGTTCATCACAGGCACGCTGCCCATAGCAAACGTGAGCCAGCGGTAGCTGATATCCTCAAGGCTGCTCAGGAAAAGCATTTCCAGCGCAGAGCTCTTGATTTCGAACGTGCAAAGAAGTTGCTTGCTGCGAGGTCGCCGGTCGTGAGAAGACAGGTGCTTACTGTCTATCAAACTCTCACTGTAACTCATTCGCGCGCATCGGCTACTCCTAGTTCGACGATCGTGTCGTCAAAGGCAACTCCTACTACTAGTTCAGAAGTTGTTTTGTCGACATCGACATCGCCGTCGTCGTCGCCTGCTGCTACCAGTAAGTCGCTACTTGTCCATGCTCTTTCTTTTTTTCCTTTTTTTTACGCGTCTAACAATAGCTACTTTTTTATCCTCCTCTTCCGCCTCCTCCACCAAGAGATCAACAACTGTCTACGTCACTTCTACAGTGACCTCCTACCATGGCGTCTCATCTGCAGCATCCGCTTCATCAGAGGCCGCTGCAATCTACTCAACTCTTGCATCATCAACCGTCACCACCTCCTCTCCCGCATCCGTCTCTTCAGCGTCAGACAGTTCACTTAACAACGCGAACTCGTCATCCCTTGATGGACAAAGCGAGACTACCACCAAGAGTGGTCTTTCAACCGGTGTCCGAGCTGGAATTGCCATTGGCGCAGTTGTCGGTGCAGCTCTGATTTTTCTCCTTGCATTCTTTTTGTTCAGACGATACAAGAACCGTCGTGAAGAGCAACAAGACGATATGCGCGAGAAATTCGCTGCTTCATCTGCTACTGCTGGTGTAACTGCTCCTTCAGCTGTTGCAAAAGCGCCTCTTTCGATTCGCGTGTCAAGGCCTACTTCCGGCTTACTCCCGTTGTCACTATTGTCTGGTCGTGCTACACGTACTTCTACCGGAAACATTGGTCAAGAACGAGATTCGATCGCGTCCAGTATCTCTTCTGAAGGTGGGTTCGCTGTTATCGCACCCACCACCACTGGTTCGTCCTCATCTAGCACTTCGTATGCATCTTCCTCGTCTTCAGGTTCCACAAAGACACCTCCAGGATCTCCAATGCTCGTGGTGTCTGCACCTTTTGATCCGTTTGCCAACCCACAAGCAGTTGATACTTCAGCAGCTGCAAGTTCAACTACCAACGTTCACCGGGCAGTGCTTGATTTCGTTCCTACAATGCACGATGAACTGGCGTTGAAAGAAGGTCAACTTGTTAGAGTCCTTCATGAATACGATGACGGTTGGGCGTTGTGTGTTAAACTCGATCGATCTGCTCAAGGTGTGTGCCCAAGATCATGTTTGAGTGTTCGCGCATTGAGACCAAGACCAAAGAGAGGAGTCAAGCACACTGCACCAGCTGGAATTTCACCAAATTCCGATACCAAGGCTAAGCCACGTTTAATCACTCCTACTGAACCACTGTCGAAAGAAGACAACAGACCTGCGACTCCAACTATCCAGGTATTTGCTCCAGATAGTGAGAAACCAATGGAAATTCATCAATAGTCGTAAAAGAATGGCGACCAAAAATGGGATTTCTTAATGATGCGTTTAGTTTGTATTATTTTAAAGTTGTCTGTTTTATTTTTTTCTTTTGGCGAATTTTGGTTTTTTTTTTCTTTAGATGACTGTTTTATGCTTCAATTATGTGCGATGTTCAGAATGAAATTCAGACATATTTCATGAGATGTTTATTATGTTGATTTTTTTTTTTTTGGGAATATACTATAGTTAAAATGAGAAAATAATTATCATTTGTGATTCCATTAATCTGAAAACTATGCAAGTATACCAACCCAGAAACACCTACCGAAAGCCAATTCCCTATTTAGGTCCACGACCAAATAATTTCCTAATGCATAATTTAACCTCCTCATCTTCAGCACTATTAATCGCAACCCCGGATAAGATTCGAGCATTATAATCTTCAAGACATCCAGCAACCAACGGACTATTCAGATCCACTACAGCATTAATCTCAACTTGTTCTTTCGAATTTGTTTCAAAGAAACTTGTTGCCAAGTCGTCGTTGTAGTCAATTCCAGGTCCAACATGCATTATCCGATCGGTCTCAACTTTCCCATTAAGTGTTCGTATGGTTCGTAAGTATTGTTCTAAATCCCTTGTTTCGGCATAGGTTTGTTTGGTAGCGCCACCTCCGTATGGTCCTTCACCTTTATCGTTACGTGAGATATAATATGATGTACCAGATTGTGAAGTCCATAAATCGTTTAAGCTTACGGTTCGCGAGAGTACCCGGGATAGGTCAGCGTATATTTTGAACAAGGGTGTGAATTCATATGATGACTTGACCTGAAGTGGATAAGCAGATTCTCGTACACCAAGATTTGTAGAACTTTCAACTCGAGAAATTGTAGAATCCAGAGTTTGCTTGTATCCATTATTGGAAAGGTATTGAACATTAATCGAGTCACTTCTCGATTTAGCCATAACTTCTCTTTCAACGTCACCGAATTTAAGAATCGAAACGGTTTCAATCTCACGAGTTGCCCTTGTCGACACATTGAGCTGTGATTTGTCAGATGATAGTGTACCATTTGTTTCCACACTCAGAGGCTGGACAAAGTGTTGAACAATATGTCCAGTTCCTTCGACATCTCCAGTCCACACTAAGACATTGCCGGACACAATCCAATCTCGATCAATTCCATCATCACCGCTCTCGACTTTGATTTCCACACTAGCACCGTTCCACAGCTCAGGTAAAAACGGTGTAATATCAAGTTCGTACATCGGTACATCATACGCACCAATTCCTACTACCGGTCTCCATAAACCGGGTGAAATCCCTCCGGTGTATACTACTTGAAACGGGAACACCGCTGCGGCAAGTTTGCCATTAATCCAAACTTGAACTTCACGATGTGGTCCATGACCAGGTAAATATGTATCCTTAAATGAATCTTTGTATGCTGACGGAGTGTTGGTATACCAAAATTCCTCATCTGCATTCCCGCTGGCTGAAATCAAAGCAATGGCTTTGTATGCTGTTCGTGGCAGTGAAAAGTGAGTCGCAGTGTTGTCGTATGGGAGTGACCATTGTGATGGTTTCTTTTGTGAACTTCTTCGTGCAGATAACGATACAATCTCATTCGCAGGCTCGATATCGGTTGTTTCATTAAAAAACAACGCTTCAAGAGTCATTTTAAATTTCCCGGTATAAGTTTCATCAACCAAATTCCCCATTTCAAAAATCAACGTTTGCTCACTGGTCAAAACTGGCATGAATTGACTAACATCCTTAGTAAATTCCCAATGAATACCATTATTTGTCGGTTCAGCGGTTGATGTACGCCATACTTCATGGTCCCCGAGAAAGATCATAGCTAACCGATCGAACTGCCGACCTTCCGAGGTCGCTGATAATTTGAAATGAACGTGAGTGAATGGAACCGGCGGTGGAGTGTATTTACCCACAAACGGACGACCATATGAGAATGCAAATGTATGTTCCATTAAAGTGCTATTAAATACCGGCGCACCGTGTGACCTCGGCTTGAGATGGACCTCGAAAACTTCTAATCGATCACCTCGCTCTTCTGCACCTTCGCCCATTATAACTTCTTGTGGAAGTACTGTTGAATGTCCGAAATGCATCAACAGCGCACCAACCATCAAATAAACCGGAATATACTTCAATAAAATATCTCGAACCACTAGTTTAAGGTTTGTGCTAATCCTTCTGAAGAATATTTTTCTAAACGGTGCCGGCTTAGTGTGCTCTCCTTGCAGAGTCTCAAACTCGAATTGGAGTTTTTCGTATCCACTCTGAGCTCTCTCGACATCTGACAAAATAGGTTCCTTAAACTCATCCATTTGACCGATATCTCGCCCGCAATGGGAGGTGAATGCTTAGTTTAGTCAAGAAACCGTGATGATGTTCGTAACTTGCATTTGATGATGGTCTCGGGCGGCATGGATAAGGCGCACCCTAGCCCCGGCGGTGCACATGCACTCATGATGCTGCCACCAGAAGCACGATGTATCGAAATCTACAACCGAATAAATTATATTCTATAGTATTTCAAAGTCATGACAATGTAAGTTCAAGCTGTGCTAGCGATTGCGCTAGATTTTTTTTCAGTCTGGGCAGTAGTACCCTATAAGTAGTGCCGGAACTCGCTTGCTGATTGACTATTACTCATTTATACATCTCATGCACAACAAACAAATATACGAATTATGCGTATCGTAAAAATCAAACCATCCCAACGCGCCATTTAAAAAAAGAAAAGAACATGCAAGAACACCCGACTCAAGTTGAAGCAGATGCGAACGCATCTTGCTCGAGTTTCCGTCTCGCCCTCAAGATCATATCTTCTCTCTGCTTTCTCAAAATCGCCTGTCGTTCTTCTTTCGATTGGCTCCACTTCTTCTTCGTCGCAATAGGCGCGTTCTCCTTTTCGTCCTCTCCGGCGCCTACCTTGTCCTCCAGGTTATACCTGGAAATCAAGTCCTTGTATTTGGATGCAGGGATGGCGTTGTGTGCTTCCTCTGTTAAAGCAGGTACAGTATTAGGTGGCACCGGCAATGTACCCTCAGCCAATAGCCTCTCTACCGTGGCCTCGACTGATCCGCTCCGCTCAAGATCATATCTGATCTGGTCTACCGTCAGCCCCGGCCCGACGCTCTGCACAATCTCGATCATACCCTGCGTGACCGGACGCGGGCGTCTGTAAGCCGTTGAATCTCCGGCAGTAACAGTAGCAGCAGCATTGCTTGCGTCTCGCGAACTTGAGGATGGTGCTGGTGAGCCAGAGCCTGGAGTCACGAACCATCGAATGATGAGGAATCCGACGACGATGCACGCCAGAAACACGGCTGGCGAGTTGTCTGAGGCCATGCTGCTCTCCAGCCAATCCAAATATAGAGCTGTTGCCTATAAGCGGTATCTAAAAGGCCCTGTCGTGGTCTCAACAACTGGAGATAATTCGGTGTCAGGTTATTGCCAGCTATTCGGTGTCTGGCGACCATTTTCGGCCGTTCGGTTTCGCTCGCCACGCAGCCCCCGCGCCCTAGGGTATGCACACGTTCAGGGTACGCCTAGAAACTTCTATTTTGCGGGCTTCAGGTTAGGGCGTACGATGGGCTCAAATATTTTTCGAACCCAGCCTACGGTTCGCGATATCGTCAATCTCGTTCATTTCGGCGAAGGTTTTTTTCCGAAAAGCTGCTGAAAAAATTGAGGACGCACGGGAAGTTTACAAGGTACATACAGATATAAGGTAATAGAGTGAATATGCCGTTTGGTGTTGCCTCGTCGGTGTTGCGGTCGCGACTCTCACATTTTGTCGGGTCCGCGACTTGCCGACATGTGCCTGGTGGTGTCCAGCAATCGCTTTTACGGTCGTCGTTAAGCAGACCGTTTCATAGTACTACGCCTGCGACTGATGGCAGGACCGATCCTTATGGCACGCTTGGTGTGAGCACTAGCGCGTCGACATCAGAGATCAAGAAGACGTACTACAAACTAGCGAAGAAATACCACCCGGACGTGAACAAAGAGCCAGGCGCAGAACAGAAATTTCATGATATTCAAGCAGCTTACGAGATTTTGTCGGATCCAGCTAAGAAGCAGCAATTCGATACTTATGGTGCCGGGTCGTTTGATCCGTCTGCTGGCGGGTCGCCAGGCGGCGACGGTCCATTCAATCCGTTTAGCAACTTTGGTGGTTTTGGCGGGGCTGGATTTGGTGGCGGACAAGGCCAACCGTTTGATTTTGAAGATTTGTTTAGTGCTGCGTTTGGCGGTGGACGTACTAGACAATCTAGAAACACTGTCGAGGAATATCGCGGCGATGACATTGAAGTGCTCATGTCAGTCGAGCTCGACGATATCGCCAGGGGAAAGTCGGTCGATGTGAGTTATAACCCGATGATATCATGTCACACCTGTTCCGGAAGTGGCCTTAAACCAGGTCACAAAAAGTCAACCTGTCCTAGATGTAGAGGTACAGGTACCCAAGTTCAGATGACCGCAGGTGGATTCCAGATTGCATCAACATGTTCAACCTGTGGAGGTAGTGGCGTACATGTTGACCCTGACGCGTCGTGTAAAACTTGTGACGGTCATGGTGTTGTCAAGGCACAAAAGAGCACTACGGTTGACATCCCACCTGGTATCGAGGATGGAATGCGGTTACGTGTGACTGGAGAAGGTGACGCGCCAATGGTTCAGACCGGAAAGAACGTAAGAATTCATCGCGGTGACTTGTACGTTCGAATTAGAGTCAAGTCACATCCGAAATTCACTCGTCGTGGATCTGATTTGTTGTACACTGCTGAGATCCCAATGACTACCGCTGCACTCGGTGGTCGTGTAAGAGTTCCTACACTTGATGGTGAAGCTGATTTAAATGTTCCAACAGCTACTCAGAATGGTATGACGGTCACCATGACTGGAAAGGGTTTGCCTGTACTCAGACGTAAGAATTTTGGTGACTTAAAGATCACTTTCAGAGTCAACACATTAAGGTAAGCACTACGCAATAAGTTGGTTTTTTTTTTCTATTGAGGTTTCTTACTAACTTTAGACCATCTACTTTGGAGCAAACAGCGCTTCTTGAAGCTCTTGCCGACGCTTTTAAAGATCCAACCGCTCGTCGGACAGGAGTTAAACCAACGTGAGTGCTTGTACATGCAACTGACAGAGTGATTTGTAAATATAAATGCGACCTTAATGGTAGCAAATACAATCTGTTTTTATCAACTCTTGTGCCTTCATTTGTGTTTGGTTACTGACTCAATCAGATCTTCGCCACCTCCTCCACCTACATCGTCAAGTTCAACCGACACAACAACATCATCAGACGATTCTGTAAATAACTCCACTGAAAATGGTGGATTTTTCAAGCGTGTAAAGGATATATTTCACCATGACGACAAGGACGCAGAGAAGAAATAGTCCCTTAGCAGTCGGTTTCTTGTATATATTCTAGATTTTAACTTTTTGTATATACCGTATTTTTTTTTTTTCACGCCGTACTGTTTACATTATTGGCCAAAACAATACAATTATCTCTATATAAACACCAGAACTAAAAGCAAAATCAAAACAAAAAGATATGCCCCATGTTGATCCCATCGTTTTACACTATGTAACAAAATTGATTAATTGGCAATACTACTCATAGCTGCCTCTATAAAACTATTCGACGCCGTAAATGTAAAATTCTCAAAAACAAGATTATCCTTTTCTGTGTTAGTTGGAATCTCGAGTCCAGGTGGACTTATAGCCATATTTGTAAACGTCTTTGAAAAATTCTCTGCTAAAATTGGATCGGTAATAATAGGCGAAATAGGCGGGATAATAGTGGGATCACGAGCCTCAAGCTTGGCCCAGTTTACCTTGCGAAAGAATCTGTGCTTACGGATGACTTGAAAATCATTAGGTAGATTACCACCCAGTCGTTTGCGAGGTTCTTTGCGAAGCAAACGGGTCAATATATCTTTTGCTTCTGCAGTAAGGTAGTACGGCAGATTAAGCTTTGTCTTCTGAATTTTGTCGATAATTCGCTTAAAGTTATTGCCTGTAAATGGTGGAGATCCAGTTAACAAGTCATATGTCAACGCACCTAATGACCACCAGTCAACAGCAAAATCATATGGTTTACCAAGTAATACTTCAGGTGCCATATATTCCGGCGTACCAAGAAAAGTCTTACAGGTGCCTTCATCGTTGGCGACCTTGCTCAGACCAAAGTCGGTCAGGACCAAATGACCTTGAGCGTCAAGGAGACAGTTTTCAGGCTTAAGATCGCGATACACCACACCGACGATACTATGAAGATGCTGAAGTGCCAAGACAAGTTCAGCAGTATAAAAAACCACTACTTCCTCTGATAGCATATGCTCCGACGCCAAATGAGAGAATAACTCTCCACCCTGTGCATACTCCAGAATCAGATACAACTTATGCTGATCCTGCAATGCATAAAACAGTTTGACAATAAACGGATGACGCACAGATTCTAAAATCGATCTTTCAGTCTTTGTCTGTTCTGCTGTCTTTTTATGCACCGTCATGGACGCTTTCTTGAGTTGCTTCTGTGCGAATAGTCGTCCAGTCGACGCCTCTCTGACCAACAAAACCGTACCATAAGCTCCTTGACCCAGCACCTTGATAGGCTCAAAGTCTGCCGGCTTCAATTTCCCCCTTGGTGCAGGCGCATCTGAATCATGTGCAACGAAATCTCCAACCAAATCAACTTTGTATGATGTCCCCATATGCTCTTCGCCGGCGAACTTTGTGTTCTTCAATGTAGTACCTAGATTATCCAATTCTGATCCTTCACTCTGACAAACTCGGACATCTTCCAACCCTTCTGCATCTTCTGCAATCACGTTAATTGCAATCGGCGCACCATTAGCACTCGGTGGCACCCACGTATCGTCGCGCGAGTCAATCGACGACACCGACTTCGTTCTGTCTCTAGAAGCAAAATCTCCATCGCCATCGTCAAAGGCAAATACCGCTGCCATTGGTAAGTGTTATTTTTATTTCTTATGGTTCCGAGACCAGTACCTAAACGCAAAACTTGCTATGGAGGCTTGAGCTTTCGGTGAAATCCCAAGTTCTCTAGCTGTAGTAGCCCGAACGTTTCCGCATATAGTTATAAAATACGCACAATGCGTGCCATTACAACAAGATGTGTATGGGCAGCAATTCGTGAAGCAAGTTGTGAGCTGCTCAAGGAATGCTATCGCTCGGTTATGCAGCCCCTTTGATGACTTCGTCGATTCTCTGAATTATTTTCTCGGCAAGCCTCTGGGCTCCAACCATGTCCGCACGACGACGATTCGAGTTGGGACATTTGGGTTTGTTAGGCGGATGCAGTTTACCCGGTGGTTGTCATGACAACAGGCGGCTCTCCCTCGAATAACCATGCTTATGTGCAGTCAATAACGATTTACAATTCAATCTATTATTGCACTCGGGAAATTATGTGTATGGACTGGGCCAAGTAACACGTCATCCACCTGGTAGATTACGCACTTCACATACGAATCTGCAGAATATTTGCCATAGTGCTATTCTCCGCACTTTTTGGTCTTTCTTAGCGGCTCTTATATTAAAGAGCTCTCTTCCGAATAGTACTATCACTATCAAACTGTCGTATAAAGCACATTTTTAGCATTGTATAATATCCGAGCATATTAGCTGCGTCTCATCCTTTTCGAACATTTCCTTTTCCCGTAGATTATGCAAGTCGTAGGCATATGGCGTAGATTGAGCAGTATCGTTCTTCTACACCTCCTTCCCTAGCGGAAGAATACGATTTGTAATTGGGCTAACTAATCATAATCAATATTTTGCAGGATCGCGAATCACTTCATCCCCAGCAAGACAAAAGCTTCTGCAGTCCTCTTCGTGAAAGCCCCCCAGAGGGGATACGAAACTTATCGCCACTCTGATAATAGAATGCTCTTCGGCGCCTAAAGTAAGTCTGCTACAACTCCAAATCGATACAGCATCGCTAGTGCAAGCTCTTAAACTCTCATCTCATATTGCGGTCCCATTGAACCAAATTCTCTTCGCCTCGATGATCCCTGTAAACTGCCACGGTTGCTGGCAACGAAATCTCGGTCGTACCGCCGCGACCTGAGAATTCATCTCCAGGAACCCGCTTGATTGGCTTACTAACAGTCTCTAACAGTACGAACTGAACACAAACAACGGATTACCCAAGTCCCCGCAGAGGCATTATATGGCCTGCATATGGACTCTCAGCAATTTGGTGCCTGCAACGGAATGCGGAACGTGTTGCAACGTTGCGCACAAGGTGGGATAGAGAATATTATGATAGACATAATAGCTTTAGTGAGGATTCAATTCACTCTTCCATCGACGGGTTTGGAGTGCAGTTTGAAGCTGATAATGCTTCTGTTCACGACTATGAACTTCCGCCGATCCAACGGACTATGCATTTTCTTCCTGCCTGGAGGAGCAAGAAGAAGATGACAAAGAACCATTGGCCAGCTTCAATAGCCACGGATAGACCAAGTGCGACATCAAGGCAAATAATCCCCGCTCAGTGACTGTATTGAACCGTAACTCGCTTGCATGGGGATATCCTGCCACGCGCTCGTCTCAAGTTGTCAACATGGAAACACATTCCATACAGATTTAGTGAAACCACTGCAAGCCAATTGAAGCTGGTAGCCGTCTATGTCTAAATGATGTAAGCCCTAATATGCCGCATCAGTTTGTCTTGTCTCTAAATTCAAAGATTGGAAACTCAAACTTTGCTGGGAAATCATCGATATCAAATGAGCCTTCAAGCTTGAACTCTAATATCTCATAGTCTGAAAACATTAGAAGATATCTCAATGCTGTAATTTTGCTATGAGAGCTTACGTTACTTGTACCAGGTTCGTACTGCATCCTTAAAATCGGACCAGATATTGGCTGGCTCAAGCCCAGCGAAATGGATGTCTATAGACATCAAATATAAGTACTAGTTTAGTACTCAAGAAACTTTCTTTCAAGCCATATTGCCATTGGAATCGATGTCAACGCAATTTAGAGCTATATCATGGGGATATCAAGCATAGAAGCGCTTCGTAGACTCCAAGGTAGCAATAGTTCGTACGTTTACTAGTCAGCAAAGAATTCTTTTATAAGCATAAGCTATTTTAAAATAATAACGAGAAAAGAGGCCGTGGTAGCAGTTTTGGTCGAGAGGATGATTAAGAAAATGTTTTGGATCGAAACGGGTGGTCCCAAACTTCGTGAACAGCTTAATTAATGAACTTCGAAAACAACCGAAACAGTACCATATGTATAGAGTAGTTAAATCTTGAATCAAGAAATATAAAACGATGTGCAGTAATAGCAGAATACTTTAGGTCAGCGTGTCTTCTCGGTTCAAACCTTGCTCCCTAACCGCGAGGTCGCGTCAGCAGGGTAAATCTCAATCGGGGACGATGGTTGTTTACATTTTGACCAGCGCCGTAAACATTGCATCGCGACTGCATTCTGAACCGCCATTCGGATCTTGATATAGCGTGGACTTCGCTACTTTCTTTTTCTTAACGTGAAGGAGAGCTATTATGAGGCTTGAAGAGCTCATCATTGACGGGTTCAAGTCCTATGCGACTCGGACAGTCATCAGTGACTGGGATGCCCAGTTTAACTGTATTACTGGTTTGAATGGATCCGGCAAGTCCAATATTTTGGATGCAATTTGCTTTGTTCTTGGAATTACATCTATGAGTACTGTTAGAGCACAAAATTTGCAAGATCTTATTTATAAGCGCGGACAGGCTGGTGTTACCAAAGCGAGCGTTACTATTGTTTTTGACAACAGCGATGCTTCTAAGAGTCCCATTGGTTTTGAGACATGCGCTCAGATTAGTGTCACACGACAGGTAAAATGATTTGGTATTTTATTTGATCTTTTCTTAATTTATAGATTGTCCTCGGAGGAACGAGCAAGTACCTGATCAATGGTCACCGTGCACAACAGCAAACAGTCCAGAACTTGTTCCAGTCAATCCAGCTTAACATCAATAACCCAAACTTTCTTATCATGCAAGGCCGAATTACAAAGGTTCTTAACATGAAAGCTACAGAAATTTTGGCTATGATCGAGGAGGCCTCTGGCACTCGAATGTTTGAAGAGCGTCGCGACAAAGCCATCAAGACTATGGCCAAGAAAGACAAGAAGGTTGAAGAAATTAACGTGCTGTTACGAGAAGAAATTGAACCTAAACTGGACAAGTTAAGAACAGAGAAGAGATCATTTCTTGAACTCCAAAAGACTCAATCAGATCTTGAACGTCTTACAAAGGTTGTCGTTGCTCACGATTACCTTAAACTCAGTGTATGTCATACAACAAATTTGCAAAAATATGTTTTGCTAATGCATAGGATCTTTTAAATAATGCTCAACAAATTGTCGCTAACAAAGCTGCAGAGATGGATGCTCTAGAAAATGAAGTGGCCAAGATTAATTCTGAAATTGGTTTAATCGAGCAAGATATTGCCCGGATCAAGCAGCTCCGGGAGAAAGAGCTCAAGAAAGGCACAAAACTTCAAAAACTGGAACAGGCTCTTAAGGAGACCTCTCATGAAATTGTGCGTCTGACTACATTGCTTGAACTGAAAAACAAAACTATTGCCGAAGAGGAGGCTAAAGGTGAATCAATTCAAAGATCGATTGCTGAACTGCAGGAGCAGCTTGTTTTTAAATCCCAAGAGTTTGACTTGAAGGAACAAGAGTTTAAGAAGGCCAAAGAAAAACACGACACGATAGTTGTTGAAACTTCTAACAAAGAGGAGTTGCTAGAGACTTTGCAAACCGGTGTTACCTCCAAGGAGGGTCAGAAGAACGGATATTTAGATCAGCTGGAGCAAGCGCGTGCTAATTCAAGCCAGGCCAAATCTCGCCAGGAACAACTAAAGCTTGAGATTTCTCATTTACAAAAGCGTGGTCATGAATTGAAGCCCAAAGCTCAGAAGGCTGCTCGACAAAACAGTGGCCTTCTTGCCCAGCTCAATAGTCTTAAGGGGGAATCTACTTCTTTGGAACAGAGTCTTGCAATTATGAATTTTCATCCAGAGGCTCATGATCAGCTCAAGACACAAAAAGCACAAAGCGAGCAAACTATTAGAGAGATATCTGGCAAAGTCGACAATCTTATGCGTCAAGTATCCAATATTGATTTCAACTACTCTGATCCTTTCCCTAACTTCGATCGTTCGAAGGTAAAGGGACTTGTCGCCCAACTTTTTTCTCTTGAAGAGTCTAAATTCGAATGTGCGACAGCTCTCGAAATTTGCGCCGGTGGCCGTCTTTACAATGTCGTCGTTGATACGGAAGTTACTGGTGCTCAGCTTTTAGAAAAGGGCGAACTTCGCAAGAGAGTCACTGTTATTCCCCTTAATAGAATTAATGCGTTTGTCGCTTCTGCAGAGAAGATTGGCGCGGCTAAGAGCATTGCACCTGGGAAAGTTGATTTAGCACTTTCACTTGTCGGCTACGATGATGAGGTTTGCCACGCTATGGAGTATGTGTTTGGATCCACCTTGATATGTGCCGATGCAGAAACAGCTAAGCGTGTGACATTTGATCAGCGTGTCAAAATGAAAAGTGTTACTTTACAGGGCGACATTTACGATCCTAATGGAACATTGTCCGGAGGTAGTGCGCCAAGCAGTACTGGAATTTTGGTGAAAATCCAAGAATTGAACCAGCTTAACGCTGAACTTCAGCACGAGAAAAACACATTGAAGAAGATCACCGAGTTCATGATTACAGAGAAGGCGAAAATTGATAAAGGTACCAAACTCAGTAAATCACTTGATTTGAAGAAGCATGAAATTTCTTTGATGGAACAGCAGATTGCGAACAATTCATCTTCGTCAGTTTTGGGTGAGATTGAAAAGATCCAGAAAGACATTGAGCGATTGAATGGCGAGGTGCAAGAAGCTCAAGCAAATCAAGTTAAGGCTGAGCAAGATATGAAAGTCATTGAACAGAATATGGCTGAATTTCAAAACAATAAAGGCTCAAAACTCGATGAACTCAAAAAGGAAATTAAAATATTGAAAGCAAAAGCAGATCATCAGTCAAAGATTGTTAAGCAAGCTCAGAAAGCTTTTCAATCCATACAGATTGAAAAGGATCAAATACAAGCCGACATCGCGTCTAGCCAGGAAGCTTTTACTGAAGCTAAAGCCACTTGGAAGGTATTAAAGTCGGAAATTGCTCAAATCACTGAGGAGCTTGCTGGTCACAATGCCAGGCATCAAGAAGTCGCGGCGGTTGTGGAGAAAGAAAAGGCTACTTTGCTTGGGTTTGACGAGGAACTTTCAGTACTGGATGATACCAAGCGTTCTAAGAGTCAGAAGATTGCAGATTTGGAAGTTCAGACTAAAGAAGATGCTCATGAGCTGGATAGCATCAAGACAGAGCAGAAGCAAGCCAGTTCTAGACTGAATGAGCTTATTGACCAATATCTATGGATTGAGGAAGAGAAAGACTCATTTGGACGGGCTGGTTCGTCTTATGATTTTAGCGGCTACAATATTTCGGAATGCAAATCGTCTATGAAGAATCTGGGCGATCGGTATAATGAGATGAAGAAGACGGTGAATGGAAAGGTGATGAATATGATTGATAATGTTGAGAAGAAAGAAGCATCTTTGAGATCTATGCTCAAGACTATTGAAAAGGACAAGAAAAAGATTGAAGATACCATTGTCAGTTTGGATGAATACAAACGCGAAGCACTTGTGAACACATGGCAAAAAGTAAATGGTGACTTTGGTCTTATCTTTGCAGATATGCTACCGGGCAATTTTGCCAAGCTTGAACCACCAGAAGGAAAAGATGTCACTGAAGGTTTGGAAGTCAGAGTATGTCTCGGTAAAGTCTGGAAGGAGTCTTTAACGGAACTAAGTGGTGGCCAGCGATCTCTTGTTGCTCTGTCGTTAATTATGGCACTATTGCAATTCAAGCCCGCACCTATGTACATTCTTGACGAAGTCGATGCGGCACTTGATCTCTCACATACTCAGAATATTGGTCGCTTAATTAAAACTAGATTTAAAGGGTAGGTTAATATTTGTTAGTTTTTACCTGCTGTATGTGTCGCTAACTATTACAAGGTCTCAATTCATTGTGGTCAGTTTGAAAGACGGCTTGTTTTCTAATGCAAATCGGGTATTTAGAACTCGCTTTCAAGAGGGAACATCGGTTGTGTCTGTCATGTGAGGAAGCCACAGGCTTTTCGAGTTGTATGTCTAAAGAGTTGGTTGTATTAAGATATCCATTTTGGCTTGTCAATTAAAGATGTATGTACTATTAGAAATTAATGGAAAATTGTATTATATTGTAATGCTTTCTAAGTGTTTGTGGCTGGTTATGAACGTTGTTGCTTCATAATTGAAAAGATCTCATACATCCTAAAATTCATTAGAACCTGTCTAAAGTAGGAAGAAAGATTTAACTTACTCGGCTACTGAAAGTACGATATTATTCTTTTCAAAAAGTGATGAAACTAGAATAATTAATGCCAGAATTCTAAACCCGACCGTCATCAACAACACATATACGTACGTTTAGCAGACTCGACCCGCAGATCTGAATCTAGCATCATCTTGCCGATCTTCAGTGGATTCATAGCACCACCGGTAGAAATTGAATACCCTTTTTTCTCCATTAAAACCGCAATTTTCGCAACCTGGTCCATGATCTAGTTGATTTCCGTTAATTTCCAATTTCGCTAAATTGCTCAATAACTGTCTGTTACCTCTTCGTTGCTGGAGATCTTGCGCAGTAACTGAATCGCGTTGTCTTTAGAGTCAGTAGAGTAAGACTGCTGAAATTCGATTCCACGCTGTGAAATTGTTGGTCTAGTAGGCTGGCTATGAAACTGTTGTTGACGAACTAGTCGCTGCACTGTGAATCGTCCGGTGGTCGGCATGAGTTGAGCACTCTTTGTGCATACAAGTAGCGACCGAAGTCGCCCTGATTCAGTTCTTCTGAAAAATGACATTTCTATATCAAGGTCGGCTATAATGAATATTTAGTGCAATTTCTCGCTGTGAATTGGAAATGTAATTTGGCTGGTTATGGTGGTTTACCCGCAGATTTGCGAAGAAGATCGCAACGTAGGGTTTCGAGGCACTTGGGCAATCCGGGTTTCGCGGTAACGCCGGCGGCGAAAGGTCCGAAGGCGAAGTCCAGCATCAAATTGAAGCAATATATATGAAGGAAGAAAAAGAAATATGTATGCAGGCGTTATTGAACAATTTATTCATTTATATTTTCTGTACTGTTCTGAACATTGGCCTAAGAATGCTACGTATAGGTCCACTACTTTTGGCATTGAATTCTTCGGCTCACTTTATTTTGCCATAAATGTTTTGCGTACTGTCTTTCAGACCAAAAAAAAGACAATTTAAGACCTAATTCAAAATTTTTATCTTGCTATTTTTTATGCAATATGCATTATGATCTTCAATGTCAATACTGATAACCTGGAAATGCCATGCCGGAAGTACATAGCCGGGGATAGCCCTCCTCTAACTTCTAAGGTGCACCGGCTGCCCCTGAAAAACCCGGGGAAAGGGAGATGCCAGTAGCCAACCTAGCCATCTTTCAAGAAGTAGATTGTCCCCTGCCTCTCGAATTGCCATTTAGCAGTTTAAATGAAGCAAAAAATTGCTTATAAATTCGGCAAATGATAACTTGAAAGTATGAAGAATCTCGAGACAGTGGAAGGAGAAAGATAGCAATTCGATCATTGATCTTTTCAGGACTAGCATTTTGTCAAGTCAGAAAAGACTGGTTAAGAAGATGTTGCAATAAAATTGGGAATTGCTGGCTGCCAAAAGTCATCACCAAAGATAGGGAATCTGCTGAGGGAAAGCGCTTCATTCGTTTATGTCATCAGGTGCGTGCGAATTACTGATAACCTTAACAGCAAGTATCTACGTCGCAAATGCCATTCTACGTGCTTATTATGCAAGAGAAAAAATTCAAATGAGGCAATACATTAACATGGAACTGCCCTGATTGTCCATTGCAACACCATCCAATATTGCATCGTCTACATTAATATCAAGAACGCCAAATACCGTCAGACCAAGCACATCGCATACAGTATCTGTACATATAGGGAATAAAGAAGGAATCATGATTAGAAAAACCAGTAGCAGATTATACTGTGTTATGCAATTTTTAGACAAGCCTAGATGGATCAAAAGGACAGGCTTAGCACTCAGACACAGACACATTTTGAAGCCCGCATTCACAAACATACCCATTTGAGAAGACTACAGAGATGCGGATGTGAGCTACGTAAGGACTCATGCTAGTTTCAGAAATAGCACGAGGTTTTCGAAGGCGGGGGACTCACATATGCTGCCATGAATGATAATATCGAAGCGACATTGAATCACTGAAGTGTAAAATCGGAAGTACGATCACGTACACAGAGCATATGAACCGCCTACCAATTAAACTTGTAAGCCCTTCTATCAAATGCATCTCGGCCAAACCAGTTCAAACTGCTCGACCAGCTCTGGGGCAACATACAAGCGACATTCTGCAAGACCTTGGGGTTTCCCGCAGGATGAGGATTGAAGAATTGCGAAACGCCGGCCTTGAAAAAAAAAAGGATAGCAGCAATGCATCTCGGAACATTTGCTGTAGCTCTCAGTAACCGACATAATAACTTCATAAGCCCGCCTAAAACTATAAACACGGATTCCAGTAGTTCCAGGAAAATAAACAGCCTTTGTTGCTAAACCCAGGCCAAAAGTTATTTATTTGGCAGGCATGAGATCTAGGGTTAGGTCCGTCTGAACCTTGCCGCCTCGGTCAACCCGCCAAATCCGGATAGAGATGTCTGAACGACTACCGGAGTTAAGATAATCATTACAGATCGACACCTGCGATTATACTGTTTAATCGATACGGCGGTTCTCATCATCGACACTACTACAAATTCTCCAGACTTGCTGTGTTGCAAGAAGAGTTTGTTCGCGTGCTACTGATTCCGGGGTTCGAGGCTTAGTTAGCAATTCAGCTATCTGGCATGCTCTTGTATTCAGAATTTGACTAGAATTCAGTGTATTACCAGAAAAGCACAAACTTCAACAAAGCTGGGAAATATTTGATATCGTTAGTTTTGTACTTTAAAATTTTGAACGAAGTTGGGACCGGCCGGGCAGATACAAGTTCCAAATACTGGTAGTTAACTAATATGAATGCATATCCTGTCCAACAGCTGCAACAACAGCAACCACCACCACCACCAGCGCCAGTGCAACCAACACAAAATCAGCAGCCAACGCAATTTACGCTTGCAGAGTCGCAAAATGGTAATAAATCTTTACCAAATTCTGCCTTGAGTGGCACATCTCAAATACCATCGATGGTTATGACAAATTCCATGCCTCCAGCTAATGTCGATATTCCAGGATTTCCAGCCAGGCGAGGAGGTGCAGGTAGCCGTGGAGGCACTAGAGGTGGTGCTGGAGGTCGGGGCAGAGGAGGCGGCCGAGGTGGTAAACGCAAAAGAGGGCGTTTGCCGAAGAAAGATCTGAATGTAAGGCGTACTTTCTCTATTTAAAACTATTTATTAATTTTTCAGGAGAGCGATGAGGAGTACTCATTTGAAGGTGCGACTAGATCTGGTCGTAAGGTGCACAAGCCTCAGCAGTTTGATCCAGTAGAAATAGATGGTGAACGACGTAGGGCTGGAAATTTCCGACGTGACTTACAGATGTGTAAAGTTTGCATGCGCGGACACAGTCCAGACTCTAACCTGATTGTCTTTTGTGATGGGTGTAATGATCCTTATCATCAACTATGTCACAATCCACCAATTTCAAAAATGTACACCGAAATTGCTGAATCACAATGGTTCTGTGCGAATTGTCAAGTCAAAGTTGCTGAGGTTCCGCTAGAGGTTGGCATGACAGGAGCTACACTTTCAGACGTTGAGAAGCGAACATATTTGGCGTCATTACCTGTGCACCATTTAGTAGATATTATTCTCATGTGTGAAAGACAAGCTCCAAATTTACCAATATACTCGCCAAATACAAAGAACTTACTAGTTCAGCGACGGGTGTCTCCTCCCAAACAATCATATATGAATTCAGGCGCGGACAGCCTTAGCGGTTCAGTATTTGATAACAAGCCCAAAGCTTTCAGATCGCCACTAGATGACGTTACACCGTTGCCTGGGTCTGGTACGCAGATTCCAGCTGAGGCCGAGGTAGATGCAGACTACTTGGTCGATGATAATACTCACATTTTTCAGCACATGGTATACAATGCTCCAGATAGTGCTGCTTTGAATATGAACCAACACCTTTCAAGGGGGTTTGATAGTTCAATGCATGCACAGCAAGGTATGGTGCCAGGGAGTGGTAGCATGTCAAATGATATGATGATGTTTGGAGCTGCCACTGTGATGTAAAAAGGCGTTTTGAGAATTTGGTCTGTTAATTGGAGTTTTAAAATATTGCAAAGTCATTAACATGCTACTTTTATATTATTAGTGTACATTAAATAATAATAGCATCTTTATCATCGATTCGGACTACTAGAACCGCCGACACTAGGATCACCAACCACTTCCCCTTCCTCCGAGCTTAAATCAATATATGCTTCATCAACCTCTGATAATTCAGAATCTTCATCAGAATCTAAGCTCAACAATCGTGTTGTCTGATGCGACTCACCAGCCGTTGAAACTATACCCTGATTCTCAGATGGCTGTTGTCCTGATCTTGCTGTCGCATACAAAATTTCTTCCTCGGTATCCGAGTCATCCAATATAATGTGCCCATTTTCCACTTTGACAGCTGATGAAGTTGGAATATCCTTGAGTTTTCTGTGCAGCGCGGAATCAATTCTTCTGGGACTTTCCGTCTGATGCTTTCGCTCTTCTTTTTCTCGTTCCTCTTTCTCACTCCTCTCCTTCTCCCGTGCATTCGCAGCAGCTCTCTCCGAGAAAGGTTTAACCAATGCATTGGCCCTTGTTAAGACCTCCTTACGAGTCAATCTGAATGACTTCCTCTGTCCTGGATGAACTGCGATGGAAGTGCTTTCACTTGTTGGTCTTGGTCCTTCAGTCGCCGATGTAGTTGCATCGGAGACGAGTACTGATGATTCAGTAGGGGTGGCCAAATCGAGAACAGGCGTGTCAGAATTCTTCTCTTCTTCTAAAGTCTTTCCCGAAGCCTCAAGCTCGCTTTCAAACGTTGGCAATGACATATACAAACGCATAAAAATCCCACCATAAATATCGTCCAAACTTATAGCAGATCCAAGGCCGACATTGAGCTTTCGAATCTCCGCTGCTTCGCAAAGATATTTTATCAATCTTGGTGGTTCGTCAAGCTTAGAACACACATTTTCTAATCTTGCACTCTTCACACCAAATTCTTCAGGAGAGACCATTCCGATTGCAATCTCAAAACCTTTTTCAGGAACTTCCGTAATATCGCGCAAAACGCTCACGATAGCCTTAGACAGTGCTTCCCAAGCTGTTCCATGGTTCACCATGACAGAAGTGAGCTTGCGAAGTTTGCGTGCCATCAACATCAACAGTTCAAGATCCTTCGTGCGCTCCAAAAGACTTATATAAAATAATGCATATCTGTACACAAATACAAAATGCCGCCCAGGTCTACCATTAGCAAGCTCACCGAGAAATTTTGTTTTTTTTACTCATACCTTTCAAACTCTGGTTTCCAAATATTCATAAATGCCTTTGAAGCTTTGAGATTATAGAGACTACCCATCTCCTCTTTGGCCTTAAAGAAATCATGAAGACTATTTTCAAAAATGAATGCTATCCGATATGTTGGCCGATGATGCCATCTCTTTTTATCCGTACTCCTCAACTTTGACAATGATTCAATTATAGCCTTGTACAGATCCGTAGTAGTTTCCATTTCTCCAAACTTGTAAAATTGCGACTTCTGTAAATACTTCAATGCTTCTTTAATTTCGATTCGATTATTGTAAAGATGCTTATAAATAGATGACAATAACTTATAATGAGGATCAAGAAGCGGATCACCTTGACTACCTTTTTCTGAAGCGTATTTGCAGGCTTTGACGTAACAATCGAGCTCTGACTTTGGTAGGGACTTGAGCTTACCAAGACATTTACCAATCATATAATGGCTCCTCCAGTTTTTCTTGTTCTTCCGAATCGAGAGCTCGAACATGTGTAAAGCAAATCTCATTATACTCGGTTCTGTCATTATTTGATGCCTGGGCTTGATGTACATACCAGAAGGTCCACTGAAATGACGGTCACTCGAATCGAGCAACTGAAACGCTCCCATGGCTAATGGCGGCCTGGCGCCGGAGTAAAGCTCATATCCAAAGTCAAAGAAAAAGTTTGCAAGAACACCCTTTCCCGGTGGTGAAGACTCGTTGCGAAGAAGTAGCTCGAATGCAATCATGAAACTAAGTATTGCACGACGCTGCATAGCGCTAAGAGATTTAGAGTCTGTATTTATCTTGTCTGCATTCCACGTCATATCATCTTCTGCTTGGGCATCAAAAGTCTGAGCGAGTCCATACCAAGACTCAAATCGATTTGTATTGCATACCAAATCATGCTTAAAGTACCGTAAAGCATAGTCTAAATCTTCAGTTCGACCAGCGGTCGTGCGCTTTCGATACCTATATTGAGCCAGATAAATCTGTGCTTGCATATAATAAAGCCCAATATTCGCGACAAAAGTGAAATCGGAGCGCACAGAGACTGTCGATAGTCCCTCTGTCCCCTGAAGTAAACTTCGAAACAAGAGCGGACTAATAGACTGCGACAAATAAAAGTCAATCACGCTTTGGTTATACAAAATCGTCGTATGATCTCTTCGCGGAACACCAATAACAGCGCAAAATTTATCCAATGCTTGCTTCATATCAGTTTTGATCAATTGCTGAGTTGACTTCTTCCGGACATTAGCCATCGCCATAACAAATCGCACCAAAGAATTGGCATTTTCTTTGTCAAGTTTAATCGCAACTGCTCTATGATCGTAAGGGTAAAAAATTTCGTTGCCAAGAGCGATGCCAAAGCGACAATACATGCACTGCAGCATTTCGTTTTCAGATTCTGGATTATCAATTCTTAGCAGTTCATCCTGGACAATTCTCAAAAATACGCCATTTGCCAATGAACAGTACTCTCGAGTGCCCAGTTCTTCATGCAAAATCGAGAGCATTTGCAATAACTGCGCGTTCTTTTTTGCTGCCAGTAAATTTGATTCGGATAATTTTCGCCGGAATATTAAATACGTGAACGACCAACCTGAAACAAAGACTGATTTTAACTTGGTCATTGCCTTCCCATGCGCAGCACCGCTTCCACCACTAGCAGTACCGGCAACAACACCATCTTCATGTATCATATATGCTTGACCGATTTTGAGCCAAAAAACCGCAAACTTGAACGCTTTTGAAATTTCACCGTCACTTAATTCATTGAGCGCGGTTTCTGAATTAAGAATCTGTTGTATCGCGCTGACAAAAAGATCTTCAAGAATATGCAACGCCCCATATATATTGATTAACTGTGGTTGTACTGTTTCTACCTTGTCATAGTTTTGAAGCAAATCTTCTGTTATCGTACCAATACAAGCAATTGTACATTTAAGTGCTTGGTTATATGCCTCTGCACGGTCATAAAGATCTCCAAGCTTCTTCCAAAGAAACAACCGAAATGAAAGCGACGATCGATCAACAAAGTCCTCGACAATCTTTAAATCATTGTTACGCTGATCTGAAATACGTAATACGGATTCAAGAAGAGCAATCTTATTATCCAGGTCATTATCAGAATCTTCAAAAATACGAGAAAAAACAGCCGCGGAATGAAGTTTGGACATCTGCGCCAAAATACCATCTTTCGACAAATGGGGAATATATGGCGTGTTAACGAAATACACGCTCACTTCCGGATATTTACAAATGGTGCTTTTAAAATCTTCCAAGACCAAAAACATGACTTCTGGAGCACTGCCTGATTGTTGAAAAATAATGTCTACCCACTGATGACGTAGTCTGAGCGTAACTTGGTCATGCTCCTTAATATCTTTACATCCAAAAATCAGATCCTGGGTAATTGCAAGCCAAAACACAATACGACTGGCATACTCTTGTACGTGCTTCTTTTGACCTCGTAAACGGCTGACTTCAATGTAAGAGTCTACATACAATTCCAAAAATGACTGAGCTAACGTGGCGGCTCTGAATGATGCATTTGAGTCAGGAGACTTCGCATAATCAGTGATGAGCTGGGCAAACTCAAAAAAATACAACCACAACAGTCTTCTAATTGTAAACGATACTGCTTCAGGCCATATTAGCTTTGAAAGCTTGCTATCGCTATCAACAAATCCTAAACATAGATCAGCGACAATCTCAAAACACAACTTGTTCCCAGTTATGATCTTATTAAAGATTTCTGAATTCGAAGCGTCATTCTCAAGTTCTTGAGTGCCAATGGATGTACCCTTATCCATGGCGATATCAAGTAAATTCGACATATCTTTCGCAGAATTTGGTAGATTATCACCGTTCAACAAAACTTTTCCATTTGCATCCCGCCAATTTGATAAGCTCGCGGCAAAATCAAAAACAACCTTTGAAACTGTGTCGAAAGATTCCACTTCACCAGATATTAAAGATTTTACGTCACCCACCGTTTGACCAAATGGCTCAAACATCTGATCCAAGGTTCTGAATACATCGACTGACTCATCGCCCAGAGCATTAGACTCTTCGATACGAGCCCGTACTCTTTTACTCGATCGTTCTCGATTAAGCTCTTCACCCATAGATCTTCGTCTTCTTTTTTTGTTTGAATCTCCGGCTTCACCTTCAGTTTTCGCCGGTGATTCACTATCATCTAATTCTGCGTCATTGATTTTATCTTGACTATCTTCATAACTTGGCGGATTTTCAGGTTGGTCACCTTCTTTTTCGAGATCAATAGGCTTTTTCTCAAAAGCTTCAATTTCCATTATGCTGAAACCATCGTCTTCGGGAAATTTGAAGCCTATAATCGCAGAAAAATTCTCTACGCCTGACTGCTCAGTGCACTGCAAAACAGCCTCGCAAAGTGCACTCCATGTTCGAGAACTGACCTCTGCAATCCTGATTGGCAAACCTTCCCATGCAATTGATAGCAGCACATCGTCGTGAATAAGACAACCGAGAAATCCGGGGACTGCGGTAGACCGAATAACAAAATTTTCCACAGTTTCATCAAATTTGCCCTTCTCTAGACGCTCGAATATTGGCTTCGAGAGCGATAATGTGTCGCCCAGATCTTGCAACGTCGGTTTAAGTTTTGACAATGCAGCCAGTTCGTCCACACCCAGCGGAATATCATTATTAACATAATCGTCAAACTTAATCCCTGAATCGTGCTTGCTAATGACTGATTCTAAGGCAAATCTGAGTAGCCGTTTCATATGCAGCGCTGGAGCCAAAGACGCAACTTTAAGCCAAAATTCAGGACCCGCTGACTCGTGCAGCATTGCCTCTGAGAATTCAGCCAACGCCTGTGTAAGTTTGGTTCGTAATTCAGATTCGGAGAGACGCGCATGGTTGTACTTGATCCAGTCCAATACCAGTTGACCATGATTCTTGTAAGCGAGGTACTTTAAACTATTCACCGAAGGCGGCACATTACCCGTCTTTGATTAGCCCATAGCACGCAGATACATATACTCCTATACCCACCAGATCAGGTGAAAATATATCGACTTTGAACAGCTCATTGTATAGTTCTGACGCGCGATCAAGCTCCCGCTCGTAGTGAGCCTTGAGTGCCGCCTGGAACAATTTGAACGCCTCCTCGATCTGTTCGTTAGCATTGCATAATGTTGCACTCCCAAGCTGCTCATTGTCCTACCTGAACCTCTCTGATCCGCTCCTCACTCTCAGACACGTCATCCACGTCCACATTGAGAGCTGTGAACGAGGCCTAGTCAATTAGCATACGCGCACCTGCACACCGCCGACAGCATACTCACCGACGTGACCTTGTCCATACTCCGGTCTTTCTGGTGCAGCTACCCTAGCGCTAAAGCAAATCTATCTACCAAGGCGAAATCGAGTCCAGCGGACGGCAGCCCACTTGCCCGACAGGCGAGCTCACTTTCCCCATCCTCATCAGCTCGCGTTAATTCGCATCGCAGACCCTGAGATCCCAGCCGCATGCATCACGTGCATTTGGCGGATGACACCGCGCGGCGAAAGTAAACAAAGCGTGCGGAAGCAAAAGAGCATCGTGCAGACTGAGCAGGCACAGCGGCATCGTCGTTCAGGGGAACTGGTATAAAGCTCACGCCGTGGTTGTCGAAGCAACGACGGCCTCTTGGTGTCTGCAGCTCAGTTTAGACGGCAAATCCCTGCAGATTTCTGGTCGGAAGTGCATTGTGTCGATCTACTGACTTGGCGCCTTTTTGATCTCCACGACGAGAGCGCACGGCTAGTCGAGGACTGTAGCAGAAGCGAATCGCATCAGGCCGCTTGCGAATTCGATGCGCGACGCTCGTTATTACTGAAACGCAATTTTTACATGATACGCTACACTTGACATTCTTGTATACGGCTTAACGGCTTTTGTGCTTTCTTTGGTTGATTTGCTTCTTGCGTGCTAAGCTGGCATTGTGACGAGCGTCGCTATGGCAATGGTCTTCGTGTCTGCAGAATCCAGTCCGACTGCTGCCACTCCGGCTCCGTCAGTGCCTGGTCCAGAAAGAAGGTTGCAAGCTCAGCGGACAAAGACGCTTGCTTCCAAAGGTATGCTGAGGAGAAGACTTGCAGTATGGTTGTCGTGCTCTAATAAATAGATACGCATGCGGAGAGCGGGTTGAAATCGACACCGCGACAAAGTGGCCGTCACAATGATGCAACTAGCGCTACCACACCATCAGTTTTATCAAAACCACTTGGTAAATCTGGAACTAAGTCAGTATCAAGTACGGTTTGGGCTCCGCCTCGAATACAGCCTACTATTGCTGCAAAGAGGTAACTAGACATTTCTTCAACAGCTGTGGAGACTCTGACAATTTAGGTATTCTCTTGAGCCGACCTCATTACCTCGAGTTGCAACGACTGGTCGAAAAATTGATAGTCGGACTTCTAGCACTACAACACGAGTGACACCTACAACCAGACGGGTGACTCCGCCATCAGGGTCATCAAGTACTACTACTCCAAGACGCGTTTCGTTAATTCCAGAAAACAATGCAGCAGTTCAGGAGCAAACGAAAACAGTTACATTACAGTATCACGAACGTCGACGAAAAGCTCGCAATTCATTGGCGGTCGTGGTAGATACAAAGGCAAGTGCCGCGCGACGAAATTTAGCTGTCGCGAACCGAGTCATGTCAACGTCTTCAACATCGCCAGTTCCGGCTGTTACAAAGAAGAATGGTATGACTTTATCGTCTTCGTCAAATTCGTTGTCTTCTCAAAGACATACAGGAGGAACGGATCAAAACGTGTCTGCGAAAGTTAAGACCACGTCGCGCGGTATCTCGTCGTCACCTCTTGTTCCCAGCAGCAAGTCAACGTCTAATATATACAACTTTAATATGCCTGCGCTTACGGGAAAGACTTGTCAGCTAACAACTGCTCGACTGAATACTGCCTCTAAAAACACAATGACGAAATCAACGTCTTCGGACAGCATCAAAAACGGGCTGCATGGATTAGGAGCTCGTACCATTAGCCCAACAGATCGCAGACGCAAGCAATCTCTTACGAGTTCACCGAGCACTGAAAAAAGTCGCAGGATTTCTACAACTGTGGCGGAACCAAAGTCGAGTCCACTGGCTGGCAAGTCTACACCTACGAGACCGACAGGAGATCAAAATTCACCATTTTTGACTGTTAAGGCGACAGATCAGACCAGAAGATTGCTTGTAAGTCACGAGGTTCCTCCAGTACCACCAGTACCCAAGGTGCCTGTTTCAACGAAGTCAGAACCAGTGTTTAAACCGCTCAATCGTTCAATGCAGGCGCAAACTCCTGAACAGCAACGCACTACCGGTTCTGCATTTGTAAATAAGTATGGCTCATCGACTGAGCCTCGTCGACATTCTCGGCATTTTTCTACTGGCGGTAGCGGGCAGATCGATCCTGTATTAATGCCGCCGTTTAAGTTACCGGCATTGTCTGCCAGAACTGTATCAAAGGTCAATACGCTGCAGAGATTGAATGAACATGAGTCATCTGTTTCTACATCGATTGCGCTTCCGCGAGAAGTTAGAAAACTTTCAGGGCCACGACCGCCAATGCCGAAAGCACCTGCAGCGCCCGGACTTGCAACTGCATTCAAACCGGCTGCACCACTATCCAAGGTGTCAGACTCTGCGTCATCGACTCCAGTTCTAAGTCAGGCGCCGTCATTTACACCACCTGTACAACAACCTACTCTTCGGCGAAATGCGCACCCGAGTATTACCGCACTTAAGGATGCATTGTCGTCGCCATCTGGTATTCCGAAACCATCCAAATCGCCGATAGGGAAACCTTCGAGTCCGACGGTATCGAGTACAACCAGCAGTCCAAGGGTGAAGACTCCATCATCACCGTCATTGCGAAATTTGCTTTCACAGACTTTGAGACGTGGCAAGTTATCAAGGCCGGAATCTGAAGAGCATCGGTTTTTGTCGCCGCCGCCTCCACTTCCTGCATTGGCAGGCGAGACAATGTTACAACCCGTACCTCCGCCTCACATGCTTTCGTCGGGTCCTGGGATGCAATCGACATCAGCTAGATCCAGTCCAACTCGGCGGATGCTGCAGCTAGCCAAGTTGTCACATATTCGGGATATGACTTTGCGAAGTTCGCTTAGTCGGAACAGTAGCAGTGATACATTGTCTTCAACGCGGTCAGCCAAGACTGTTTGGATTCCAGAAGCCACTTTGATTGTGGACGACGCAGATAATGCAGCTGAAGAAGAGATGAAGGCTATTTGTAGCAAACGGCCGAAATTGAATGAGATGGCAACCAAGCTCGAACAGTTGCGCGGTCGACATGCAGAACCTACACCTGCACGCACTGCAGCACAAGTTGCACGAACCGAGTCATTAAATTTGTTTGAAAAGGGCGAAGTTCTTGATTTTCGATCGATTTATTTTAGTGGCACGAGAGGGTGTTTAAAAGTTGGCGGCGATTTAACGATGCATACGACAAATTATGGATTCGATGACGAGCATGGGGATTATAAAATTGTTACTGGCGATCACTTGGCGTATCGGTATGAGATTCTTGGCGTTTTAGGTAAAGGTAGCTTTGGACAAGTAGTGCAATGTGTGGATCATAAAACCGGTGCATTAACTGCGGTGAAGATTATTCGAAATAAGAAGCGATTCCACGCACAGGCATTAGTAGAGACAAATATCTTGACGAACTTGTGTCAGTGGGATCCGGATGATACCCATCATTACGTTCGAGTTACACATAATTTTTATTTTCGAGGGCATTTGTGTATTGTTACGGATTTGCTTAGCTTGAATTTGTATGAACTTGTTAAAGAGGATGAGTTCAAAGGATTTTCATTGAATATTTGCCGAAGGTGAGGATAGTTGTGGTGAATGAGGGGATAGGGCTAATGTATAGATTTACGAAGCAAGTGCTGAGCAGTTTGTGCTTATTGCAACGCAAAAGTGTTATTCACTGTGATTTGAAACCGGAAAATATTTTGGTGACCACGCCATCATCTGCCGAAATTAAAGTGATTGATTTTGGGTCGTCATGTTTTGAAAACGAGCGAGTGTTTACTTATATCCAATCTCGATTTTATCGTGCGCCAGAGGTCATTTTGGGACTGCAGTATGGGCTAGCTATTGATATGTGGAGCTTGGGATGTATTATTGCTGAGATGCGCATGGGATATCCTATATTCCCGGGAGAGAACGAGCAAGAGCAACTTGGATGTATAATGGAAGTACTTGGTGTTCCGGACCCATCGTTGATTGCCAGAGCCAGTCGATGGCATTTGTTTTTCGACAGTAAGGGCAACCCACGCCCGGTTGAGAATTCCAAGGGCCGCCAAAGGATACCAAGTACGAAGACACTTACACGGGTGCTCAGGACTACCGACGAGGCATTTGTGGATTTTATTCGACAGTGTTTGCGGTGGGATCCCGACCAACGACTGAAACCGGACGACGCGGTGTTACATCCGTTTATAACAAGCAAGCCGATGGTATCTGCACCACCACCAGTGACTGTACATGCTCGCAGATCTACAACAACAATAAATCATCGATCATCTACAGGCTTGATTCACACGCTGCGTACGACTGCAGGCGGTGGAAATGGTGGACGGCCATTACCTGAGGTTCCAGCAACCCAACAGGGTAGCAGCATAGTGAGTTCTACGCGACCAAAGAGACTAAGCATGGTTGGGACTCCATCAACATCGTCATCGACTTCGTCGCCTTCAATGGTGTCGACTATGCGGACTGGGTCTACCAGCACAGTGAATTCGAATATTCCGCGGTCGGTAATTGGGTCGTCGAGGAGCACGCGAGGATAGTGCATGAGAGAGAAAGAGAGTGGTATTGTTGTTATGTATAGAAAAAACTGTATATATTGATGTCAATTAAAGCCATAATCGACCCAGGGGGTCGCTCGGTTTTTAGAATGAGAGCGGTTAGGGTATCGTTGCCGCTGGGACCTGGCCGCGACGTGAAATTGCGATGGCATAACTGTTACTTAATAGTCATATTAGTACCTCGTTATAGTTATATATATATCTGCTATCATTGTTATGTAAATAGTCGTGATTATGATTGATGAGTATATATCTGAGATTGGAATTACACATTTTCAAATGCTATGGAGCCCATGTGGGTGCTTCGTCGTAATCATCGTCATTCATTGTGCGCCCTTCTTTGGTCGCGCGGCGCCCGGGGGGAAGTCCAGAATAGGCACCGTATAACTTAATACAACCCAATCCAGTGGCAAAAACTAATTTTCGAATGGCCACACCGTTCGGTTTGTGGTTGTAGTCGACGATGCATGATCGGCAATATCCCAGAAAAAAATTAGTTATTTTAAATAAATTACAGTAATCTCCCCCTTCTATTGTTTGTAGTTGGCGTTTGTGGTTTTCTCATTTGGCGCGCGACAAATTTGAATTGGCTCGGGCCACAGAGTTTTGGGAAGCCACGGCGAGAGCAGCCAAGGAGTTGTTGTTGCTGCGATACAAAGACCCATTTGCATTTGCTTCAGATAGATTGGTTTTGTTTTTCTTCTTTGTTCATAGTTGACTTGCATATAGCGACATCTGTTTTGTTTGATTTTTTCTTTGTTTTTCCTTTGGCATTCGTCGACCGCTTTAGTATAGATATCGTGGCGAACTAGCAAGTGATCATACTACATCGGCATATTCAAGGATCTTTTATTGGCTTTTTTCTTTTGGGAAAAAGGGGTGTTTAGACTATACATGCAGCTGCTGCGAATGAATGATTTAGCCAAATAAAGTGGGTATTCTACGGTCAGTAGTATTGTGGGCAATTTGAATATATATGTTTTGACGCGTCACTTCGCGGGCAGCTGTGGATTTCAATTCCCTCTATACTCTTTCACTCTGCATACGTATATGCTAACTGTTTAGATAACAAATATATAGACAGTGCTCACATGCGTCCACGACGAGCACCGGCTGCTCGCATGTTGCTGCAATCGCGGCTATTTGTGGTGACTGCAGTCATGTCGCTATTATTAGCTGCGGTGTTAGTAACCAGCCATATCAAGACCTCTGCACACCGTAATCCAGAGTTGAGTATTGCATTTCAAATTTTGTATAGACACAAGCGACGAATAGATCAAGTTCAGAAAAGACATGAGTTTGCAGTGGTGAATGAGACGGCTACTACATCGGCCCAACCATATTCAGATTACTCTGCTACTTATTCATACTCTGATTATTTTACAAGCGAATATCATTATTCTCGTGATGATTATTCTGCTGCAGATTCGACTTATGCTCGCACTGATGAGTTTTTAACTACTGATATTACCCCGAGTGCTGCTGAGACTACGGATCTTGCGTCAGCCACTATCATTTCAGATAGGTATATGACAGATACTACATCACCAACCGATTCTTATTTTGCATCAGCGACCACAAATTATGCATCCACTACCGATAGCAGTGTTAGTGATCTTACCTCTGTCGCAGATGCAAGCACAGTTTCGGATTATACTGCTACAGATAGTAGTACCGACGCTGCTACGGTTACCGATAGTGGTATTATAGATAGTACTTCTGCTACGTACCGTTATATAACGTCAGGTGCTACAGATTATGCATCTGCTACTGATAGCGGTGTTACTGATGGTATGTCTACCACATATTCTACAACAGCTGTGGATTCTGCTGCCACATATCCAGGTACAACTTTCATTTCTGCCACTACGTATTCAGATTCTTCTGCCACGGAATCTTATATCATTTCAGAGACTGAATTTGGTTCTTCTACAGATAGTAGTGCTACCGATGTTGCCTCTACCACAAATTCCGTTAGCGCTACAGATTTTACAGCTGTGGATTATACAGCTACGGATTCTGTTTCAGATTTTACCATCACAAATTCAGTTAGTACTGATGTCGGTCCAGCGAGTACTGCTATACTTTCAGCTATTGATTCTACTGCTACTGATACCACTTTTCCCATTGGGGGCTCGGCTACGTATTTGTCGCCTACATATTCTGCTACCGACACAGCGTCAGCGTCAAGTGCATACGCCTCTACAATTGGTAAATACAATTTTACTTTTCAATAGAACAGCGCTAATAATTAGTTTCTGGAATTACAAACTACAGTTCCACATATTCTGCTACTAACGCAGTATCTGTGACCAGCGCATACACTTCTGTAACAGGTAGATATAATTCCAATTTTTATTATAACGACTCTAACAGTTAGTATCTGGAATGACAGATTACAGTTATACTACAGATGATACAGAAACGTATTCTTTCACGGATTTATATCCGACTAGCACTGCAGATTATACGGATACTACGGCTACGGGGTCATCAATTATTACATATAACTCTCCTTTGCCATCATCGACAGGCTCTAACGATCCATATTATGTCACATACAATTTGACAGATATACCTGTATTTACATTGGGTACTTCCGGTTTGGATCCAGAACTAGTTGTGACCAGCGGTGGAAGTTTCGGTATTTCAGATTTTTCTGGTACAGCCTCTGCGACTAGGACTATGGCGACTGGCTCTGAAGCTCCTACTGTTACATACGGTGCTTCTAGCTCTAAGTCCACAACGCTGACGGGTTCTGATGCTCCTACTGTCACCTATGATATTTCAACTGATACTACCCCTACTTCGAGTTCAACAGCGATCGGTACCACAGACCCTGTTTCAGGCACAGATACGACCTCTTCGCTCAGTCAGACTACAGATATAGTGACTCCATCGCTAACTGATGCTGGTGATACAGTTACATCTGTTACGCCGACCGAATCTGGTTCAGAGATTACTACTTCTGCATCAAGTACGATCGAGCCAGAGTCAACTTTGCCACTACCAGGTTCGACAACTGCTACTCCTACCGCGACGTCGTCGATTCTAGGTAAATCAGTACTTTCCTCTAGTACAGATACGAGGTCTAGTTCAACAAGTTTTACAACAACAATGGCAGCCGAAACATCCAGTACGGAGTTAGAGTCGCCTTCGCCATCTACTACTACTACAACCGCTATTGATACTTCCGAATCACCTTCTCCGTTGCCTTCGAATACTGAAACGTCAGAGTCGCCGTTATCGTCAAGCACAACAACTGAGACAACTACCTCTGAGTCGCCATTACCAAAGACAACGGATACAACTACTGGCACGAGTTCGACGATGACATCCGATACTACGACTATTGCACCAGATACGACATCTACTGAGTCACCTTCACCTACTAATGAAAGTACTTCTTCAGAGTCACCATTGCCAACGACAACGATTACGACCGCTGGCACGAGCTCAATGACTACTTCAAGTTTTTCAAATGGTGGAGAGGGAGAGACTACTAAGCCCTCAGATACTACGACTATTGCATCTGATACGACATCTACTGAGTCACCTTCACCTACTATTGAAAGTACTTCTTCAGAGTCACCATTGCCAACGACAAAGATTACGACCGCTGGCACGAGCTCAACGGCGACTTCAAGTTTTTCAAATGGTGGAGAGGGAGAGACTATTACGCCCTCAGATACTACGACTATTGCATCTGATACGACATCTACTGAGTCACCTTCACCTACTATTGAAAGTTCTTCTTTAGAGTCGTTTCATACTAGTACTACCGAATTAACGACAACTTTTTCATCGGTTACTTCTGCTTCGACTATTGAGAGCACTTCATCAGAGGGGCCTTTTCCAAGTACTACCACGATTGAAAGTACTTCGTCGACGTCGTCTGTTATCATTCTTACGACCGAATCAGAGTCACCTATTCCTTCTACGACAGAAGGTACTTCATCAGAATCACCTATTTATAGCACCAGTACCTCGTCATTGCCTGATACGACCGACATAGCGTCCACTTCATCGGTTACTTCTGCTATGACTACTGAAAGCACTTCATCAGAAAGGCCTCTTTCAAGTACCATCACGACTGAAAGTACCTCTTCGACGTTGTCTGTTGTTATCATTTCTACTAGCGCTACGGCTGAAAGTACTTCATCAGAGTCATTGATTTCTAGTACCAGTACCTCGCCAACAGCTGGAGACGCAACGACCTTCATATCCTCCGCCGTTACATTGACCAGCGAATCGTCGACTATCTTTTCAACTTTGGTTTTCCCTACCGGTACTTCGTCAGCGTCTGAATCTGTCGTGACTACTCCCAGTGGATCCTCAACCTACTCGTCGACATTTACTGCTCCTATGGACACTTCATCGTCATCCGAGCCAGTAGTCACAATTTCAAGCGCTGGATCATCGACGTTTTACTCTGCATCCACAGCGTCTCCTCAGTTATCCGAGTCTATTTTCACGGGTACAAGTGGCGCTTCAGTGTACAGTACTACATCGGCTCTTATTTCAACATCTTTGGAAATCGTGGCTATTACATCAGGATCGTCGACTTACATTAGTGCTGTGCCAGTCACAGCGTCATCGTCGACTGAACTTGCCCCTACTTCTATCGCAGATTCCTCTGGGTCTTCGGTTTACACTACCATTTCGACGCCGATAGCTACTACCGAGTCTGTGTTCACGGTGACGTCGGGGTCATCGTTAGACACGAGTACAGCAATACCATTTCCAGAGTCGTCGACGGTTACTGTTAGTTCTGGATCGTCTGTGTATGTTATGACATCGACGGTTCCAAATCCTACCGAGTCTATCGTTACAGTCTCGTCTGGATCGTCGATATACACTATCGCATCGACGCCTTTACCCGAAGAAACAGTATCATCCCAGTCGTTTACGACTATCACTTCGGAAACACTGGTATCCACAGTTTCGACTATTTCAACTATTGCTGAATCTGCAGGGCCCACGTCTGGTTCGGAGGTGTATACTACCATGACAACGCCAAGCGACACAGAGACGGATACTCCAACTTATAGTAAGTTATTTTAATAATTGCGTGTTGGGTTTATACTAATGATAGGCGCCGAACCGATATTTGAGACGACAACTATATCGTCTTACGAGACTGCTGGCCCTCAGTCAACGCACTTGAATACAGCAGCGACATCAGAATTAACCACGGCTGAAGTCTCGACCGCGGAACCAGCTCTTACGACGGGCAATACAGTAGCCACAACCGGTGCCTCATACAGTGGTTCTGAGATGACGTCGGCATTTGCATCGGCTTCACCTACCGCCTCTACCTTTGTTACGATCACGTTCCAGTCATCCGCAACAGACGCATTACCGACAGA
Organism: Myxozyma lipomycoides; assembly: GCA_030564125.1. Classification (NCBI taxonomy): domain Eukaryota; kingdom Fungi; phylum Ascomycota; class Lipomycetes; order Lipomycetales; family Lipomycetaceae; genus Myxozyma; species Myxozyma lipomycoides. The sequence goes on from JAJLTW010000048.1 coordinate 48,249, forward strand.
CACAGCATGGTTACCAACGACTCTGATTACTGGAGATCCACTACTAGCAACTACATCCACCGGCACAGAGGCACCACAAAGTGCGACTACTACTCCGGCTGCTTTACCGAACTTGATTGCTCCATCTGGCGGAGTTCCGTCTACACCGACAGACTCTACACTTGTTCAGATTGGATTCGGTTATGCGTATAATTATCCGTTTGTTGTCGATCATCCACTTGCTGTCGCCCAGATTTTTGAATATCTTCCTCGCGGTCTTGCATATGGTTTGAATATCTCTACAAATCAGACTGTAATGCAATCTTTGCGTCCGTATGAGCTCGCATCGGGCTCTTTCTTGGCATCGATCGCGTATACATACGTTCCGACCTCGATTGTTAATCAGCTTTTGCTTGAATTGCATACTCCATCATCAGCGATATACGATAATCCTGACCCGACAGTCAAAGCACTTATGGGTCTTATTGATCCGTCGATACCGTTGGTTGCCACATCTGGAAGTGATTCAGGCTCTGGCTCGAGTGGCGGAGATGACAGTGACGACGGATCTGGGTCGACTACTACAGGCGGGTCTTCCGGCCCGCAGGGTAGCGGTAGTGGAAGAATCGGTACTAACCGAGGATCTCTTGACGCACACTATACAGACATAGTGAGCAATTCGACCAAGAACATTGTTGGAATAGCTGTTGGTTCAGCCGGCGGCGCGATTTTGGTTGGAGGTTTGATATTCTTGCTTGCGCGTCGGTATCGGAAGAAGAAATTGGCTCAAGAGCGGTCTGCGGCGATCATGCGACAGATTTCAGCACCGATACCACTCGGTACGTCACCTCTTATGGCGGGTGCATTGTACGGACCATTAGACGAATCATCTGGATCATCCCGATCACCTTGGGACAATCCTGCAGATCGACAGAGTGGTTCTAGAGGAAGTTCATCAAATGTACGGACACAGACGATTTCGCCTCCAGTCATGTCTGAAAATTCACTCGGATGGACATAATAACAAGCATCAAAAAATTTTTGCGCATTTCTCGCATGTGTGTTTTATTCATTTTTTTTCTTTTTTTTTTTTTACTGGCGTTTGAAATATTGTATAATTACCAGAAGGTGAGTTTGAATTAGCTTAGTGAGTTGCTGGGTTAATGCTAATAACTAGATATTGTGTGCGTTTTTATTTACAAAAAAAAATATAGTCATGTAGATTATGATTTGGTTAATGGTCTTTATGTTAAGGGAATTTTTTTTTTTTATTTTTTTTTTTTGGTTTAAAGTGTATTTGTATTTTGTGTAATTTATAGAGATTTCATGAATTGACAATGGTGAACATTATATCGGTTCGTCAGGTTTGACCCTAATCGCATCGGTAGAACGTACACCACGACGGTTAAGATTAGGCCGTCAACCGACTCCCCCCAGTGGGGATACCAAAATACATATAAGTATACGAACCAAGTATTGCGAATTTTGAGTTACAATGCCGCCTCAGAATCCTACTTCGGTAAATAATACTATCATTTGATTAACAATTTGATTGACTAAATTCAGGCCCGACTTAAGGTGCAATTGAAGCTATCAATCACCAGACTTCGACATATTCAACAAAAAGAAAGTGCATTGGCGAAGCAACAACGACGAGATGTAAGATCTTAAAGACTAGTAAATAAGGAGGTTTTATTTATTGATTGGTGTAGATTGCTTCATTATTAGACGGCGGAAAAGATGAGAGCGCAAGGATCAGGATCGAGAATATTATTAGACAAGAGATTAATGTCGAATTACTTGAGATTCTTGAATTGTATTGTGAGCTTTTACTTGCTCGGATAGGATTACTCGATCAACCAAAGTAAGTTAAGCTCCCCCGTCCCCCGTGTTGGGTGTTAGATGGTTAATTTTGGTAGGAGGGAATGTGATCCTGGTTTGGTCGAACCAGTAAAGTCAATAATCTACGCTGCTGGAAGAACAGAAGTGAAAGAATTACAGATAGTTCGAGATATTTTGATAATGAAATTTGGCAAGGAATTTGCACGAGATGCGCTTGATAATGCTGAAAATTCAATCTCATCAAAAGTTTATAAAAAATTATCTATCGAACCACCGGCACCAGAATTGGTACAGTTATATCTAGAGGAAATCGCAAAGACGTATCGGATTCCTTGGTCTGGTTTACCTGAAGAGGAAAGACTTAAGATCATTGAACGTAATAATCCACCACCACCACCACCACCACCAGCAGATGATGATGACCAGCCTGGATCAGGTGGAATGACAGAATCAGGTCTGCAATTACCATCGTTACAAACCCCGAAAAAAGTACCGGTTCCACCGATCATTGTGGCACCAGCTGCTGCATCACCAGATAATCCAAAACCAGGTGTACACTATCAGGGAAAACAGATATCTGCACCTTCTCCTGCGCCAGTAAAGCAATTTAATGGTGTACCTGATTTTGATGAATTATCGAAACGATTTGCTGCTCTGAAGCGTTAACTGCTTTTGTGTATTTTTGAATTATATTTTGTTTAGTAGTTACTAGTTATAATTACAAATTATATATATGCACATAAATTTTATTTCTCTACTGGGATTTCAACCGATGAACCTATCTGGATCGCATCGAATACTCCAGTCTCTGGGATTCTAATAATTAGTAAACCTGACGAATAATCCAATACCGGATACATTACCCATATCTTCGTAAAGCCTCTTTTAATTTATCAATTGGTTCCAGTAGCGGTTCATCAGTTAAAACAAACTACAGATTAATTACCAATAGGTTCTAGGCCTTTGTTGTCGTCCAAAAACTTACGGTTCCGAAATGCATGGCCAAAGCACGCTTAGCCTTGATGTCCTTGAAAATATTTACACTGTCCATCGGGTTCGCATGAACTTTGGACATAATCCATCGTGGCGAATAAGCGCCAATTGGTAATAATCCTAAATCAAATGGCCCTCTATGCTCACCAATCTCTTTGAATGCCGGACACGACGGCATATCGATCGCGTAGTCATCTTCCTCGGTTGGTAGGCGTGGAACATGTCGGTAGCCTGTATCACCAGCAAAATAAACTTTTCCATCAGAAGTAAGTGACCATGATGCACATAATGTCTTGCCACTATCGGTGGCGGTTCGGTTAGCAGCATGCTGGGATGGTAGCGCCGAAATGGTAGCATTAATTCCATTGATCGAGATATCTTTTTGTTCCCACCAATCGAGTTCAGTCACGTCATTAATTTTCTTTGATTTAAACCACTTCTTGACTCCCATTGGTACAAAGTAGTGCACTTCTGGAAAATGGTTGCGAAGTGAATCGATTGTGAAATTATCAAGATGGTCGTAATGCGAGTGAGAAATAAACACTGCGTCTACACCAGGCAAGTCCTCGATCTTACATGGCGCTGGAGACACTCTGTACATGGCAGGCACCCACTTCGGTACGCACTTGTTTCCAAATACCGGATCAAACAGCACGCGCAACCCAGACGGCATCTCCACGAAATACGATGCGTGGCCGAGCCATGTCGCCCGAATCGAGGCCGAATCTCGTTTGACAAAGTCAGGAAACATTACTGGCATCATCTCCGGCGATATCTTGACCGGTTTCCATTCGCCTGTGATACGAGACCAAAAAATTTCAGTCATCTTCACCTCTTTACTGCCGGCTGAATCGAACGGAATTTGAAACAAGCCTGTCGTAGGATTAATATGCGGTTTCTCTGCAGCTGATGCTGGCGATGACAGTGGGTTAGCAGGCTCGGTCACAATCAACGGCGACAGCGTCTGCTCGGTCGAAGCCTTGGATGCGGTGCCAGGCTGGGGATTGAACCCGGTGCCATGGGTCATCATCCCCAGCAGCGATTTGATTGTGGCAAGTATGCCGGTCGACGTCGACGACGACGAGTACCGGACAAGATGCCGACGACGATTGTAGCTGGGCGATAATGATGATGTTGCTGCTGCTGCTCGTAGTCGAAGATATCGAGTAACTGACGACGTGCTAGACATTAGCCAAGTATGTATACCGACGACGCTGTTCGAGGTGTGACCGGGGGGGTAGGTGGGTGGTGGAGTGGATGTAAGTGACTGTACGGGGGGTGCGTCTATCTACGGTCTCTCGCAAATGCTGACGACCGGATTGTGACGACGGCGTTGAGAGTCAGAGCGAAGAGCAGGCGCTGCCGTGGAGACTGAAGGGAGGACCGCAATGGCAACCCACAGCTAGTTAAATATGCTATGTTGGTGAAGCGGCCTTGACCTGACCTCAAGCGCGTCAGTAACGCTGACTGACCTCTGCTTAGTAGAGTGGTTTTTGGCCAGCGACGAATGAACCGGTTTTAACTGCGGAGAATGCTAAAGATTTACGTATGGGTGGGGATGACAACGGGCCCGGCCCTACACCAACACCACGGTACAACACCTCACCGAGAGCAAATTGACCGGCAAAAAACCATTTTTGTACATGTTCTATATAGTTATTGCGAAAAGTCTACATGTGGGATGCGTATTTAAACATTTTCGAGCTCAAATCTAGCTAGTTTTTCTGGCTTGTCAAGAGCAATCAACCGTTACATCAGTCCCAGAAGAAATGTTACTGCTGTAATACATAATACATTACTAATATTCATTAACTTATTACTTGCACTTTTTCCCCTGGGAAAATTTTTTTGGGAGACCTCTTTTGAGTCTTTGGTGTCCTTTGTCCAGCTCACGCGAAATATGGAGTCCGCTATAGACGACCCCAACCAAAATGCTATACAAAGAAAAAAAAAAAAAAAACACAATTCTTCCGAGAAGACTAAGTGATTGGAAGCATATAAGTTGCTTCCTCTTGAAGTTGTGTAATTCTGTGCTGTTTCTGGGTTGCGGTGCTACCAAAGACTGTGCCTCCTGCACACAGCTGACCAGCGGAGTGAGTGTCCAGGCTCTAATACTGTGCACGTCGTCGTCGTCATGCTTATTTGTTAGCCGGCCTAGCCCTATTTGCTTACCCTTGCCCTGTTTGCTACCCTAACCGCGACATTTGAGTTTTACCCTTGCCCCAATTACAACCAGCTATTATGTAATTACTGACTAACTAAAATCTAGCCAAACTCAGCCCCACCCCCACCCTAGCCAAACACGGACGGGCGGCTCCATCATCGACTAGCTTGTTCCGGGGTGGCCCGGCCAGCAAGAAGGAAAGCGTTCGAGTAATTTATTTCCTGATCGCGATCATCAATCAACGTCGGGTCCGAGCAGCATTGACAGCCAATTGTTGTGCTGAATTGTCGTGTATTGGCGCAGCTTCTTGTCTGAAACTGTCTGGCTGATGGAGTGCACATGTCGCTAGTGCTCTTTTTTTTTTCTTTTTTTTTTTTCTGGGTTTGCGTGTGTGATCTTTTTGCTACTTGGGTCGGCCAGTGCTGACTGGCGGAAGAACGGTCTCAGGAGTTAATTTGCTGATTCGGGAGGTTGGTTCTGTGGATTACGTTTTAATTGCCGAGGAATCGATTCAATCAGTGTTGCCACGGCCGTTCTAGGGCTAATTAGAGTTACTGCCAACCAAAATGTCGGGTGTTGTGAAGTTCAGTAGTGCTCGCATCGGCAGCAGGCGGGTATATCGGTTGCATATTCGGCAATTCAGGACGCAGACTGGGTCTTTATATGTTGAACAGCAGCCAGAGCAACGGGTGGCTAATCCACTGCACGTATCTGGTTCCTTTACCGGGCCGGATCATGACGGTGTGTTTCTGCATGACAATATCGACAGCGCGACTGCGATTAAGCATATTACCAAGTTTTCACAGCTGCCGCAGGACTTTGGCGTCAATCAGCACATACCTATTGACAATCAAATGAAGGAGGAGCTCAGACGGACGCTGTGGAAGTTTAAGGCGCCGATTAGATATGCGTTCGCATACGGATCCGGGGTGTTTTCGCAGGGTCAGTCATACGCTAACCAGAAACCACAGATTGATCTGGTGTTTGGAGTCACCCATACTCAACACTGGCACAGCTTGAATATCAATCAATACCCTGAGCATTACTCCTTTGTTCGGCACTTGGGTTCAGGCGCGGTCAGTTATTTGCAAGACAAGGTCGGCGCTGGCGTCTACTACAATCCGTATGTTGAGATTAACGGCATGATTATCAAATATGGTGTGGTCAATATTGAAACTCTCTGTCGTGATCTAGTGACTTGGGATACTCTTTACTTGTCTGGAAGACTGCACAAACCAGTAAAGATTTTGCGTGATGAACCCCGTGTCAGGTTATCCAATCAGCGCAACTTGTTCTCAGTTATCCGAACAGCATTACTCCTATTACCAGAAAAGTTCACCGAAGAGGAGCTATACCTCAAAATTGCATCATTGTCGTACATGGGCGACCCTCGAATGGCAGTTGGCGGTGAAAATCCCGACAAAGTCCGCAATATTGTTCTCAACCAGCGACCACATTTCCACCGTCTGTACGCTCCTTTGATTGATACACTACCAAATATTGAACTTGCTGGTGGCAACACAGCTGATACCGAAAACGCAATGTTGATACAGGACATGGATCCTCGACCGAGAGGAAATATGGTTGCACGACTGCCTGCTACGTTCAAAGAGAGACTCTACATGCGATATAAAGGAATTCTGGAAATCGAACCACCGGAGAATACATCTATCGAGATTGAAAACCACAATGCATCAGAGATCGCGTCAGGCTCAATTTCGCACCGCGAGGGCCCCGGGTCGCCAGCAGTCAAGTTGGGTACTGAGTTCGACCAGAAGATCGCATCTCATCCGGACCTCAAGAACGAGGTCGCTCGCGCGATCAAATATACAGTGAACTGGGCTAGCTTAACACAGAGCATCAAGGGCGTCGTCACCGGTGGTGTGTTTAGATCGATCAAGTATGCTGGTGAGAAATTGCAGAAATCCAGAGCAGCCAAGGCAAAAAAGAATTAGGAACAAAGCAAAAAAGAAAACAAAAAAAAAGAAAAGTTTGTGTTATATTTGATTTTTTATAGAACAGCGGCACAAGTCGGGATTTACATATGCATTGAATATATTACTATTACAACATGCACATCATTCTCAATAACATGAAAAACTTTAACCCATTTTGGCTCTATCAGCTTACATGGTTCCGAAAGGAATGCAACCTCCCATGGGGCTTCTATCCTGGCACCGAACGCGCCCGTACTCGCGTATTCTAAACTCGTGCGCGTTGCGCGCCAAGTTAAGAGCGCGCTTCAAACGCGTTCCCGAATCAGTCCTCGAGCAAAAGTCCAAGAAATGGTCACCGCCTTTTAAATCTGTATAATCCTCTTTGCGCATTGTTCGCGTCGTAGGTACTTTTTTTTTCTTGATCTGTGTTTGATATTCATGGTCAATATAGCTTCGACAATATGCAGTACACCAACGAATCATCATACTTCCCGCAATTGCCTCCGTCATCGCCACCTCCATCTCATGTGTTTGGAGTGCCGTCAATGAATCAAAACTACCACTATCAGCAACAGCATCGACAAGGATCTCACGCGTCGTTGCCGGTCCAGCTTCCTCCGCTTTATCACCAGATTTCGACATCTTCAACTGTATCTTCTTCGTCGTCGTTTCTGTCGTCGTCGTCGCCGCCTCCTTCACCATCACCGCCTATTCGTCACCTTAAGGCGTACCCAGGATATGGAGCTAAACACGCGTCAAAACAAGAACTACCGCAGCTACAGCTGCCTCCACTGCAGAGGCGGAAGGCTTATATCGGTCGTGCAGCAAATGAGTTTGATTACGCGTCATCGTGGTCGGGTTCGTCTTTTCTTTCTTCGTCGCCTACTCGACGCGTTTCGAATGACAGGAACAACGGACGCAAACACAAAAAAATCACCAAACTCAAGAAAATCACGGTTCTGTATGAGAAACTAGCTGGGTATAAACTTCCAGCCGAATTCGAAGAAAAATATGTTCTTGGAGATGAACTTGGTAGCGGCGGTAAGTCATTTTATTTGGTTATAGTGAATTAAAAAAGAAATGGTATTGACGCGTTAGGTTTTGGATTTGTTATGTCTGCAATCTGCTTCGAAAACAACACCGAGGTAGCGGTGAAATTTATTTACAAGACCAAGGTGACAAAAGGCTCATGGGTACAAGACGAACACTATGGCGTGATCCCGAACGAGCTATGTGTTTTGATGCGCCTTGCACGTAACCCACACCCGAACATTATCAACATGATTGAATTCTTTGCCGACGACAAGTTTTTTATTCTTGTGACTGAACTTCATGGCGCCCCTTGGAAAAAATCTCAATCACAGGCCACAGCACCACAGCCTGCTGCTCAACGCGTCTCATTAGGCGAGATTCCAGTGAACGTGGCCAATACTTGTGTTTCATCACCTAGCGACAAGTTCATAGACGAGGAAATGACCGACGTGGACGACGACTATGACTCGTCACAAGATAGCGATTACATGCCCCCGGACGAAGATATGCTCTCGTCATCTGATTGCGAGCCCTCACCGACGTCAGTCGAAGAAGAGATTCGATACGCCGGTAAACGAGCATCGCACGACTTGTTTGAGATGATTGAAGCCCGCAAGCCATTATCTGAACGGCAAGTTCGATATATCATGCGTCAACTACTAGACGCGTTATGGTATCTTAATGCGCAAAATATTTACCATCGAGATATCAAAGACGAGAATATCTTGATTGACGAACAATTGAATATCAAATTGGTCGACTTTGGGTCTGCTGTGATCCTTGATCAGCCTCAGAACACCTTCCCTTCATCTCCTGCCACGCCAATGACTCCACGAACACTGTTCAAGGCGTTTCACGGTACTTTGCAATATGCTCCTGCCGAGGTACTTTTGCAGAAACCGTACGACGCTGAGAAATGTGACGTATGGGCATTCGGTGCGTTGGTATATACTTGCCTGACTGGACAAACACCCTTCAAGGACCCAGAGGACGTGATTCATAAAGAATATGTTCTGCGACGCCAAGTATCTCCCGAATGTCGTGAGTTTGTAAATAGGTGTTTGCAAAAAGATCCCGAGCGACGGGCGACTATTCGAGAACTGGCAATGCAAAGATGGTGGATAGCCGACATGCCGTAGTCGGATATTCATGGTTCTTGGGGGGGAAGTTTTCAACAGGACTGGCGTTCCGGTGTAATATTTTGTAATTTCATACTGTTGTTTTTTTGGAGGTAAAAGCGGGTATATGTACGATTTAATAGGTTTAATGGAGTAATGTGTAAATGTGTGACATACATAGTTAACTATAGATCATCGCAGTTTATACCGCCTTTTAATAGCAAGGTAATTAAAGGCACTACAGTTTACCCGGAAGGTGCGGCTATCACTGGTCAAAGTGGTCCTGCCCCCGGAAGCCGTGAAGGCTGGGCCGAACCTGGAGATAGACAACCATAAAGTGCAAACATCTAATCAATTGAATGCATCTTGCGCTTGACAGGCAAATATTGCTACACGATGGATTCTTTGGCACGATCAGATTACGCTGACAAAATTTTGGTATGTGCTTAGTTCCAGTTCCCGGGGGATTCAGTTTACCCATCGCGGGGGATCCAGATTGCGGAACCATAGTCCTGTGCGTTGTTGAAAGCATTTACTGACAAGAAAAAATAGTCGTCGCTGCCTCCGGATGGTGCTGTCCAGCTACTGACTGGCCGACTGAATGCGGCTAAACGAGCGAATGATGAGATTGCAGAATGGCTGCAAGAGCGACTTCGGATCGAGCATACTTACGCAACTTCGCTTGCACAACTGTCGTCCAGGACTATGCCACCTGGTCTTGCTGCATCTGGACTTGGCACATTTTCCGAAGTGTGGACTAAGTTTGCAGAATCTACATCTTCTGTTGCAGGGGCTAGTCAAACATTTGCTAATCGGCTTGCAAATGAGATCGCAGGCCCGATTAGGGATTACTCTGTAAGGAACCGGGATTGGGCTGAAATGGGCGCAATACAGGAATATTTAAGCAGGGTTGCAAAGTCTATCGACAGTGCCGAGGAAACTGTTGAGAAGTATAAGAAGAAAGGTAGCAAGGCGAGCAAAGTAGCCGGTGCCAATGAAGACGTCAACACTGCGGTTGCAGAATGGGATGGCCAAGCTCCGCTTGTGTTTGAAAAGTTTCAAGGAATTGATGAAGCAAGACTTGTTTTTTTAAAGGATGTGCTTACAACTTATCAGACTTCTGAAGTTGATAAAGCGCAACGCGTTGTGTCACTGTGTGAAGGCACTCTTAATGCTTTGTTGTCGTATGAACCACAAGACGAGGTTAATGTCTTCGCAGCTCAGGTCCAGACAAACGGATTACCCACTGCATATGCCCATTCTACTAGCGCACCTGCGGTGCCTCACCATGTTTCTACATCTTCGGCGTTGACTGCATCACCCGCATCCACAATTCGGTCGCAACAGTCTGTTGTTCATGCTATGCGCGCGCCTCAGTCAGTATCACCCAGTCGTCGTCAGTCAACTCTACCAGAAGAGTCACCTTTGAAATCTAAGAAGAGGTTTGGTCGGATGTCTACAATCTTGCGTCCTGGAAAAGAAGGGAAACGTGGGTTGTTCAAGAGCAGCAAGGATAAAGAGAAATCGCATCAGCAGTTGTCTCCATCGCCTACTACATTGTCGGAAACATCGTCGGTTGCGTCTTCTACATCGCGCCAATCTGAGCAGCCGTCAGCTACGATTCCACCGCGCACAACATCAGTGATTCAGCGTGAACCTCCACCACCACCTCCAGCCTCACACCGTGGTAACGCTACCAATGGTACAGCTCTTGAAGATCCTGATGCTATCTACGAGATTGGAACTGGTGAGCCAACAAAACAAGTTCCTATTCCTGCTTTGCAGCCACAACAAGTTCAGCAGCCTGTACCTAAGACGGTAGTGACAGATACACCGCAGGTTGATTCTGAAGGTTATTCTATTCCACCACCAGTGTCTAACGATATAGCACAGCTGGATGAAGAACAAGCCACCTTGCACGAGTCAAATGCGCTTGCTGTCGATATCAAGCAAGATTCTATCCAGGACGAGAGCACAGATGCGCAAGCAGCTCTTGACAGAGTTGCATCGACCCTACGTGCGAAGCCAACTATTTCCGGTCGTTCGTCACGAGGTAGAAGAGGTGAAAGCAGATTATTCACGAATATTCCTGCATTCGATGCTGATAATGAGCCACTTCCTTCGTTACGGACTCCCTCCTTGCATGGAATCCCACCTCCTCCGCCACCTCATCGCGGTGAGCATGTGGCAACGCCTGTGATTAACGAACAACTGACTCAGGCACCGCCGGTAACTGGTGAAAATATTTTTTATTCCACTGAAACGCCATCTCCTGAACCAGTCGTGAGTCCTATTGAAAAAACTATTCCTGAACCGGAACCAGTTTTTGAGCCAAGCTTGGAAACTTCTCCTGTGGAACAACAGCAACCACATCAGCAGCAAGAATCAATTCCTGGAATGTGGCCTGGTGAGCCTTTGTCTGTGTCGGTACCTACAGTGCAAGAAAAAGTACTATCAGAGCCAGAGCCAGAGCCAGAGCCGGTTGCTGAAATTACTCCCGAACCTGTTGAAGCTGAGCCCGTGGTAGAGATACCGACTGAGGTTGCATCAGAGAAAGTAGCACCTTTACCAACCGTTCCAGTTGCTCCAATCCCAGCTAGAACTGAATCGACACAATCATCATTTTCTGCGTCGGCTCACACGACGACTGACATTTCTGGCTTGTCAACCAGCATTATCGAGACTTTACATGCTAGCATACAGAGTGGAGCTGTAACAAAGGTGTTGGCAGTGGGCGAGGTTGCGTTGGCATACAATGGAACGGGAATTGGTGGAGGGTTTGGACTACGCCTTGCCAATACAGGATCTTTGGATAGGGTTGTACCGAATAACAGTCTTCTTGCTCCAGGTACTACAGGTGACTACATATTGTCCGGCACTTCAGCGATCGAGTCTCATCCGGTAGTTGCGTTCAAGTACTCACGTGCTGCCGCAGCTACGCAGGTTCCGGTTATTGTTCGTCCAGTGTGGAAATTTGAGCCACACCAGGCGTCAGTATTGGTTGAGTACTTTCTCAATCCTGAGGCGGGTCAGGAATCGATCGGCTTTAGTGAGCTCAGTATGATTCTTGCGATTGATGGCGCCAATGCAACATCGTGCCAGTCTAAGCCATCTGGAGTGTTTAATAAAGACCAGCGACGACTGACGATTGAATTGACCAGCACTTTGACCGTTGGCCAGAAGTACTCTGCACTGGCTCGATTCTGGACTGACGGACTGGCCCGTGAGGCAGCAAGTGGAGTAGAACTAAAGTTCAAGTACGAGCCGATGGGCGCCAGTGGAGTACAAGTTTTGGTTGCAGCGTCGACAAACGGGGTAAAGGAAGCTGAAGTAGATCCGTTCTCGGACGATGCAGACGATGCATCGCTCGAGTCTGGTGGTGTGTCATGGGAACCGGTGACTACGAGTGCTCGGAGTGTTGTTTCGGGCCGGTACTTTGCAACTGCATAAAAAAAAGTTTGCCAAGCGAGAGAATAAAGGGATAATTTGTTAGACTGTAATTTTTTTTTGTATTGTTGTCATTGTCCTTGTTGTAATCTATGTTTTAAATTGTATTGATATCTCTTACTCCAAACAATCATTACTTACTCGTGAACTCGCCACAGCAGGCGGTTCCGCTTGAGCTGAGCACGCAAACCGTATATATAGCACGATCGTTGACATCATCACATCATTGTTATCACATCCTGGGCATACTGAGGTTTTTAAGCAGCGCGCAATTGTCGTCATAAGCTTGACGACTTGATGCGCGTAAAATGCAAAGCAGCTGTCACTCAACAGACGATCATAAAGGCCGGATATGACTTTGATGTTGAATTAAATTTATACTATTCCGGCCTAATGTGCACAACCGGCAACAAGTTCAAAGTAGAGCAAGTATGTTAAATTATAATAAATCATAATTTGGCCAACTTTCTGCAGTCATCGAATGGATGCACTTTGTGCTCTGCAGCAAGACGATTATATGCGCTTGGTGCGCTTAGTTCCGCTCCTGTCGGAGGACCGCCTCCCTGGCCATCTTGGAAAACAGCAGTGACATCGATTAAGAGTTCGAGATCGTATGATTAATTATTATTCTGTTCCTAAACTTTTTTCTCGGAAGGACTGTTAGCTATTTGTTGTTAAGCTTTATGTGATACGCTTAATCTTTGAGGTTATTATTACTTTAAAGAATGAAATATACTTGATTCTATACTATAAATTAATAATAATAATATATAAGTTTATTGCTGTATTATTATTAAACACCAAGCTAGTGTAATACATTCAATATATTGTTAGTATTCTATTTTACCTGACGCAAAAAAATTTACTAACAAGCACATTGTCAGTTCGTGCTACCATGGTCACCATTTGCCTTCCTTAGTATATGTCTAGATCTCGGATGCTCTCGGCATGATATCAAGCGTCTTGTCATACAATAGAGAGTTTCCGATGTCGAATACCTCATGGACGTGAGCGCATTTCAGCGGACTATCCGCGCCCCCTCCTTCTGTTTTCAGGAAATTCAGTCCAGTAGCAATACTTTCCTTTTCTTCCGTGGATGGTAGCTTTTAAATGTTTGATTGTGTGTTCAGCAACGCCGAGTGGTTTAATAAGTGATTCAATCGCTAGGTATTGATAGGAGCATGTGTCTTCTTTTTTTTTTTTTCGATGTATCAGCGGCGTTCTTATTGTGGACGGGCGTGGAAGTCAACAAGTAGTCTGATAGGAACCTTCTCTTTTGTTTTTCAAGGGCTGAGAGGGATTGTGTTAACAAATGAATGAAAAGCAAGGAACGATGAACCAAACACCCCACAAAGATTCGGAAACATCACTCAGGGCATCACCCAGGATGTTATGGGCGGGGAGAGTTGTGTTTTTCAACTCCAGTTTGAAGCAAAGACGCCTGGCGGGACATGAAACCCCATTAAACGACAGGAACATTTTAAAAGAAACAAGAAATGTAGCCATGGTCGATCAAAATGAATTGATGTGTTATAGTTGATCGTGTTGTGGGGCGTAGTTAGCATTATCAATTATGCAATCAGTATTAACTTATTGCATATGACCCAAAAGCGTGCGCCAAAGGAACGACGCGCGGAAAAGAGGGCACCATTACATTATTAGTTGACGATGTCGTAACTAACTATGGACTCATTACCTAGTTTAATAGTTAAGCTAACTAAACGGTTTTAGTTAACTATGTACATCACCGGTTTCGACAGTTTCGGGGGACGGAATCAGGGTAAATTTGGCCCTCGGCATGTGAACAGCGGCGGGGCAGCGGCATGATGGGGAACAGGACAAAGATGGGACGATGATGACGACAATAGAGACGATGGCCATTAACTATTATGTCTCGATCGAGAGAGACCCCCCCCCCCCGCAGTCTACCAAACTCATGTCAGCCTGACCAACAAACTACATATTAAACATATCTTGTTTCACTTTTTTTTTTCCTTTTTTTTTTCTTCCCGGCAGCGCTTCGCGAGATCGAGTAAAAGAGAGAGCCCTTTGTCGACCCGTTTGTTGTCTGCATTTGGTGGTACATAGTTGCGGGGGGGTCTTTTTTATATTGTCGTTTGCTGTCCGAAGTGGATGACTTTAGGGATCCCCACGTGTTGTGTTGCCCGGATAGTGGTCGATTTATTTATATTAACTGACTACGTACTACATATTTACTTAATACTGCCTTGTTCGTCCGGCCCGGGGGGGGGAACAACAACAATTCATCTCGCCTATCCGTTCACGTTCACTGGTAGTACGATCAGCGTGGTTTCCCACTTGTTTGTCACGGGCGATTTGCAACTACATACTTCAGATATTATATTGTTACCATCAAGCAAGTCATGGCAGGTGAATCGACCGACGATTCCCAGTCCAAGAGGGCAACCCATGTCAGCTACAGACGGGCGAGGGCGTCGAGAGCTTGTGAAGTGTATGTTATAACCAAGTTCGGAGCTGCTTTAAGCATACAGATGGGCTGGGCCGCGATTTTAACTAACAATGTGTAGTTGCCACTCAAGAAAAGTGAGATATATTCAGCAGTTGGTGATGTTATTCAGATAGGCTAATCCATAGGTCCGCTGCGATGTCACCAATCGAATGCCCTGCACTGTATGTGCTATACCTTTTCCTAAATTTGTTTGTGTGTGTGTTTGTGTAGTATGCATGCTGACTGAGATAGAACTGCGTCGCGTTCGGGTGTGAATGTAAAATACCCGACATTCGGAGAGGAAAGACGAAAAAGTGGGTATCGAATGAAAAGTTTTTGGATTATATTGCTAATCGTTTATTATAGGCCAAAGATTGCATCGAGCTCAAATCTTCATCAGGAATCGGTCGAATCGCCGTCGTCGAGCTCTCATTCATCTGACGAAGACGAAAGCTATACAGCTTCCGGGTTCAGTACCATCAATAGCAGACAATCTGCTGAGGCCTTAAACCATGCAAGTAACCAGGCTGCGCAACATCAGACAAGGCGGAGATCCGCGTCAACAAATGTGTCATTTTCAAAAGATCACCAAACAAGATCCCTCAATGAACCAGATATTCTGAACCAGAAAGAGCAAGATACGTGGTTTGACATTCTCGACAAGAACAGTACGGCCGAAAAGCGTACCGGTAGAGTCGCATATCTTGGCTCGTCGTCAAACCTGAGTTTGCTGGTTCAATCTAAAGCAGGCGATGTTGAAATGTGTCACTATCCACTACCAGACGAGCTTCGGATAGGTTCAGCAAGGCTAAACGAACTCGATCCTGAGGAACTTGATATTTTACATCGTCGAGGTGCATTTTTATTACCGCCGCGTGATCTTTGCGATGATCTTGTCAATTGCTTTTTTGAAAAGGTTCACCCTCTAGTACCGATGATCAACAGAACACAGTTCATGCGCAGATATAATGATGCCAAAAATCCACCATCACTCCTTCTATTACAATCAGTACTCTTGGCTGGTACAAGAGTATGCCAAAATCCAGCATTGCTAGACCATAACGGATCACCCAACCTGGCTAGTTTGACATTATATAAGCGTGTTAAAGCACTGTACGACGCAAATTATGAAGACGACAGAATCGTGATCGTACAGTCGTTGGTGTTGCTTGGATGGTGGTGGGAAGGTCCTGAGGATGTGACCAAGAATGTGTTTTATTGGACTAGAGTTGCTTTGTGCATTGCCCAAGGATTTGGACTGCATCGAAGGTATGAATATTTTTATTTGTTTATTAGTTTGCTAATGTTTTTTTAGCGTCGAGGGCTCTCAGCTAAGCGTATTGGATAAGCGAATATGGAAAAGGTTGTGGTGGGTTTTGTTTATTCGAGACCGACAAATATCTACGTCTTTTGGTCGTCCAGTCTTGATCAATACCGACGACAGCGATGTGGCAATGCTGACGGAAGATGACTTTGTTGAAGAAGAAGGCCCTGGTCCGTATGAGTACCCGCCGAACAAGCTACACGTCCAGGTCTTCATCCACCTTCTCAAGTTATCAGAAATCACGGGACTCGTTTTACGCCAACAATTTTCCATTGCATCTGAACGATCTCAGACAGCTAATCGTATTGCTGACATTACTCAATGTGATGTTGCATTGGGAGCGTGGATGAATAGCTTGCCAGCAGAATTGCAATATTCTGTAAATGAAAAATCATTGCATAATTTCTGGACAGCGCATTTGCATCTACAGTATTACGCCGTGTTGTGTTTGCTGCATCGATCTAATATGACTCAGACCAGACCGGCGAACATGATGCAGACCAACGGCGGACAACCTGTGCTTCGATCATATCCTTCTCGAAGTATTGCTTTTCAGGCTGCACATATGATTGCAAGGATTATTCAAAACCTAGCTGACGCTGGCGAACTTCGAACTGTGCCTGCGGTCACGGTATACTCATTGTTTTCTGCCATGATCATGTTTGTGTATCAAACAAAGTCTAAGAATAATCAAGTAGTCGAGAGCGCACAGAGAGGATTGCAAATTTGCCTTTCTGGACTTGACGAAGTTGGAAAGACCTGGATTGTAGCACGGATGATTTTGATTTTGTTTCAGAAGATTAATTCAAACCAGCAGCTCAAAGACAGACTTTTCAAAACAGTCAATGCCCGTGAGCGAGCACAAGCAGCGGCGGCAGCAGCAACAACTGCTGCTGCTAATAGTAATGGGACTTATATGGCACCAATGTCTTCGAGTGGACCACAGTCGTATGCTTCTCGACAAATTAGTTCCATGCAGAACATATCGTACGAGCGATCGAGATCTCCCACTCCTGCCGATACATCAAGGCAACAGCAGCAGCAAATACCATCATTATCGGAATCTCCAGACATGTCACGCGTGACTATGCCTTCGCCGGCAGTCCGTGGTGAGCCATCTTCATACTTTGCACAACAGCCTAGTGGTACGCAACCAATTGGTAGTTCATCACGAACAACAGCTCCACCAACACCATTTGCACCAAGTTTCAGTATTCCCGGTACGCCGCCTGAGTTTTTTTTTGTCACGCACTCGTTGCCTATATCCCAGACATTTGCGGACAATTTCCAACCGTCGCAACTGTTTCCGGAAAATCAATATAACCCTGTTTGGCCGCAAGGTCAGGTGATGGAAATACCAAAAGGCAATCAACAACTTTCGGACAATAGACAGTGGTCTGCAATGATGAACAATTTGAATAATAACGGGCAAGGCATGAGTAAAGGCATGAGTACTGATGCATTATCCACCGACACAGACCCTGATGCTACACCAGAAGATGGTAACATATACAGTACTTCATCTACCTCTATTGGTAGTGATCCAGAAATGGGACAAGATATGCCTACATCGTTAAATATTGGAGATTGGTATAATTTTATGGCTAGTTCGGGTGAAGGGTTGACTGAGGAGTTTGCGGAGTTAGTACAATCTAGTCGGATGCAGGTTCCATTCAACACGTAAAAAGAGGTGTTTAAATTTTTTTTTTCTTTTTTTTTTTTTTTTTTTTTTTTATGGTATAAATTAGTCTTCTTTTTATCAAAAATTTATCTAATATAACTTTCTTTTTCTTCTGAGCTCTCTTTAATACCGTAGGCTTTGTTTTAAAATTTCAAAGCACCAGCCTGACCCAACGCCGACTTCAAATCATCAATCAAATCATCCGGATCCTCAATACCTACACACAACCGAATCAAATCTTCAGGCAATGCACGTTCAGCACGAACTTTAGGATCAATACTTGCGTGTGACATCTTACATGGCATCGAGATCAGCGAATTCACACAACCAAACGATACTGAAATCCCCCATAATCTCGCCGATTCAACAATTTTCTCCGATGTTTCGACCGAGCCAGTTTCAAACGATAGCACTGCACCAGCACCACGAGCCATTGACCAATGTAAATCATGCTGTGGGTGAGATTTCAATCCAGGATATCGGACCTTAAACCCGGCAGATTCTAAAAATTCTGCAATTAGCTGGGTATTACGTTGAGCACGCTCAAATCGGATCGCTAAGGTCTTGATTCCTCGGAGAAGAAGCCAAGAGTCGAATGGAGCGATACCGCAACCGGTTGCGTTAACCACGAAAAACAATCGATCAGCTAATTTTTCATCATTGACCGCAATAACACCGGCCATCAAATCGTGGTGGCCAGACAAAAATTTTGTAGCTGATTCATATACGATATCGACACCAAAGTCTAATGGGTTCATTGCCATTGGCGACATCATCGTATTATCCACCGCCACAATCGCACCCGGTACTGTCTTCTTCACAATCTCAGTGATTTTAGGAATATCGCAGATTTTGATTAGTGGGTTTGTAGGACTTTCCAATAACACAAGTGTGGTCTTTTCTGTTAATTTTTCGGTAACTTTGTCAATCGAGGTCGTATCGACGTGGTGAACTGTGATGTCGCCATTGGTGGCAAGGTACTTCAACAACCGATTGGTACCTCCATACAAATCGTCACCAGCAATAACTTCATCACCAGGTTTTATTAATCTAGCAATAACATCCATTGCTGACATTCCACTCGCGACTGCCAAAACTCGGTTTGCGTTCATGATTTTGGCCAAGTGTCGCTCTAGATGGCTTCTGGTAGGATTGCCGCTTCTTGTATAATCATATTCACCCATTTCAGTACCCGAAGCTTGCTTGAATGTAGCAGTTTGGTAAATTGGTACCGACGAAGCACGGTATTGATCGTTTGACTCGGTATACACAATCTCAGTCTCTAATCTGAACTTTCGAAGTTGGCCACCAGTTGAGGGCGCCGGTGACGGTGGTAACACCGTTGACGATGATGCAGCTTGCATATTTGCTGGAATTCCTGACGGTTTCTCGATCATTTTTGGATAACAAGACTGCAATCGAGTGCAATTGGGTTCTTTGCACCAATTGGGTCTTATCAATTGTGACTATTTTTTTCTGCTTTTTCGCGATGCTCATCGAAGAATGACGAAATAGGGTTCAAGGTTAATTTACCCTAGTACCCTAACATTGAAGCCAGATCCAGATTCAATCCGGGTAATTTGGCCGGTTGCTGTCCCGCACGCTAGTAATTCTTACGTTTGATATATCGTTCATAATATTGTAACATAGAGAGGGACAAGCTACCTTCAGAATGGACATTACTCTACTTTTACCTAGCGACAGCAAGATTAACGACTATGGATGGTGGCAATTACCACGGCAAAGCGATCGTCATTGATCGCCCTTTAACAAAAGTAAACTCGGCGACTTGTACGAAAAAAAGATATTGCTGTTACGGTGAAATTTCTAAGTCATGCCATCACGAGTGTACACTTAGGCGATGCGCGACGAGAAAAGAGCTCTTGAACCAGAATCAGTTAGTGTGAATGCGCCTTTTAGACCGCCTCCATCCGATGAATGTGATTAACGGTCGATTACGTGATCCACTTCTTCCTCCTGGTAAACAATTTGACACTGAATTGGATTATAAGCTCGCTATGGGCAGTATCTCATTCTACGAAGGTAACCCTGCTCATGTGTATGGAGATTTTTCAGATCTTGCTACCGACGACGGCCAGGATTTAGACAATGATCAAGGCGAAGCAATGGATTATGACGACTATTATGGCAGTAGCTCATATTCAGGTTCTATAGTGGACGCCGTTGACGAGTACTACCATCTGCATCCCGAAGAGGACGAGCGCGAGGTGCTGGTGACGAAGTCGACGATGACGAAGCAGAGGAGAGCGAAGAAGCTGAGTCGTTGTTTTTCAATTCTACTTTGCTCACGATGCGTGCGGATGGGCAAGATTTTTTTATCCGACTGTGAGACTTTCAATTTAGTTAATTTTGTTTTCATCACTGAGACTTGCATCAAACGCTGTCATTATTCAATGAAACACAAGAGACAACTACTCAGGAACCCGAGAGTCGTGCTTGATTCCCACTTTGTTGAAGATTTTCTCGGGGCGCGCAGAGTTGATTACCGTGGTTCGTCTCTTTGTCCAATGGAGACATCGGCCTGAATCCAATAATTCAGACATTGAATAACCTGTACTACAGAGAAACGATCCTGATTCTATTAACGGAGAGGAGATGTCGTTTGAACTAAGGAAGATTTATGTCACTCAAGCCAATATTACTATATACTCTGCCAACGTAACTCAATTCAACAGAATTTCAATGTTCAGGAGCAAACTTGCGGAGTTGCACGAGCGGGTTTTCCCCCGTCCCATATTATGTTTACAGTATGTATGTATGCTTAAAAATTAGAAACACATTCATTTAAAAAAAGCTTAGAATGAACTCATTGACATAATTTGTTCTGGTAACTGTAATACCAGACGGATAGCTAAACAATTCTCTCGTATGATACCAATTGGGCAGGTCTGCGGGCTAGGGGTTACACGAGCCGTGCTTAAACAGAAACTTGCAACTGCACACCCGCGGTAGCCCTTGCCCTACCCTATTTGGGAACTGACGACGCGAACGATGAGCGCTACTGAATTCGATCGTGACGTGTGAATTGATGAGCAATAACGTGCCGAAGAATAACTACCCAAGATTTATTTTTCTTGGTTGTTTTATTGTGGGTTTTTTTTGGGTGGCAGATCAATGCCATATGCTGGCGTCTGAAGACGAAAAAGACGTGGTAGAAGAGACCAATTCAGATTATGGTTCTTTGGGAACGATAGACGAGCTTGAATATCAATCGCTCATTAGTCATGGCAATGCAAAGGCTGCGTTCGACAAACTTGTTGCTAGACTTAGTTTTGAGGAAAATACAGAGGAGTCACAAGAAGACACGTTTGAGTTATACTTGGCCAAGGTCGATAAGTCGTTCGTTACAGGTGAGGAAAGCGAAAGATTGATTGCGGTGATTATTGACATGTTAGGCAGCCGGCGAAGGAAATCGTGAAGACGAGAATTTAGCAACGTCACCGTCGCCGGGAACTGTGGAGGTTGTGATTAATCAGAAAAAAGATGATGTTGTGGTTGATGATGAATCACTCGGTCGAGATAGTTCTAATGAGACAAAGCACAAAGCACAAAGTCAAGTGGCTGTCGAGCTTGAAATCGCAGGGATATCACCACTCAAGAGACAAAGAGGATCTGGATATTTTGTTGCGTCGCCTGGTAGTTCTCAAATTCCGTTTTTATCAGCCGAGGGGATCCCATCTCGTCCAATAAGTGATAAAGATAAGCTAGATATGCTACCGTTGCATTTCGCCGATGCCGATATGGAAGGTGGGAATATGTTAAAGTGCTACAAAAAAGGATGGAAATTAAATGTCACTGATTTGGTGGGGCCTAGTTGGTGTGAACTACAGTATTTTTATCGGTATTATAAAAATGAATTCACTACCACAAAGGCCATGCAGGCAGGTACTAATATTCATAAACAATTGGAAGAAGAATACATGATTGAGATTCCTGCACCTGAGGGATTAACATGGGAAGATCAACGGGCAAATGATTTGTTGGGCATGTTAATATCGCTACAAAGTCTTTCCCAAATCGCAGAATTGGACAGCGAGGAGGCAAATGCAATCGTGAGGGAGTTTAGGGTATTTGGATTTATTGATGGGGTTTATATTTCAGGTATTATTGATGAATTGTCATTTTTGTCTGAGCGTACGCAACCGGAGGGAATAGAGTTTGTTGATAAGACGGATCAACCACCAGTGGCTCCTCCGCCTCGTAAAGATCTGCGGGACTATTTTAAACCTCTGAATAAGTCTACGTTGAATCAAGCACTTGCATCATTATCGCAAACAGGTGCAGCGCCTTCTGAACGCAGGGAAATTCGGATAGCAGACAGCAAGACACGATTTGATAGGCGCATACCGTCAGAGTCGCAACAACAATCAGTGTACTACCAACTGCTAGTATACCGCAAACTATTTCAGGATTTGGTTGAGAACAAAGTTGATTTTGATTTATGGGTCAAGAAAATGAAAGTTGATCCAGATTTACCACTGTCGGAAGTATATATTTCTGAAGTACTGGGTAGCGAATTAGTACGGTCGTTATTCGGACAAGAACAAAATCTGAACACGCGACATTTAAATGATGACTATTTTGGTATTTTGAAAGATATAATGACGCTCCGTGATGTATGGACAGTTTTAATGATGAAACTATCAGAGTTCCGTGGTATGGTCAGTGCCAAGCTCACGGTGGTCTACATATGGCAAAAAGATTCAAGTATAATTGGTGGAATCGACTTTACATATTCAGATTCAGACTTCCGACACTTCACCGGAAATATTCTGGAATACTGGCGTGCGCAACGAGATCCAGTCGGGGTTGAAGTCGACCAAGCGTTTAAATGTCGATCATGCGTGTTTGCTGATCGATGTCTATGGCGACTTGAGAAATTACGTGAGAGCACTCTACGTAATAGAGAAAACTTTAAGAACAGATATGAGAATGCAAATCGGCATTATTACGGACAACTAGTAGTAGAACGACCTGTAGAATAGATTTCGATATCTTCATATATTATATGAATTTAAAATTTAGCTGCTTTTGTAGTGCGATCATATAATTCCAAATTCAGTGCTGCCAAGAAGCATGGAATCTCCCGTCGCTCCTTGATCCAGAATGTAATAAGATTTGCACATTCTTTTTCAAATAGTGAATCACCTTTACCAGATAGTTTCATTGTTCCTGCTTCAGGATCGAACGTGAATGAGTCGTCGTCACCAGATGCAAACATTGAAGTCGCCCGGACTTTGTTATTTGGTAAAAAATCAAGTTTGTAACCAAGTAATGAATAAACAGCTTCACGAAATTCAGTAGATTTGGCCGACCAAATTTGTCGTAATCGATTCATTCTTTTTTCTTTTTCTTCAAGTACTTTCTCAAGTTCTTGAATTTCTAAACGAAGTCGCTCCAGCGTAGTTACCGGCACAACCTTTCCGATCTCATCTGATCGTTGTTCAATCTGAGAAAGTAATGAATTATTTTCAGCTTGTAATGCGTCTAGCATCTTCTTCTTAACAATCTGATCCCGTGCAGCTGGATTGTCGCGTAATTCCAACACCTTCGTTTGTGCTTTCTTTGAACTTTCAAGAGCTTTAATTTGCTTTTCCAACCCAGCAATTGTTTGCCGTAACCCTTTTTCTTTCTTCACTAGCTCGGTACATTCATCCTGCAATTTTCTATTCCGACGAATAAGCTCCCCAATTCTATCGTCTTCAACCGTAACACATTCGGCTTTGCGCTTGGACGATTTGACCGCATCTTTATAATCTGCACTAAGTTTTGAGTTCTCTTGTTTATATTGGGCTAGAAGCTTCTCTAATTCATCTATCCTCGCCATCTTCTGTTTATCGTAATTTCCGCTCATAAACACTGTTTCTTCTGAATCATAAGTTTTGAGTTGTTCTCGCAAAAACTCTGATTCTTTAAGCGCTGTCGCTTTTTGTCGTTCAAGCATCTTCACGACTCTGTTTGTCTTATCAAATTCCTGCTGAACAAATTCAAGCTGCAATTGTAGCTTCGAATAATCTTCATGATCGTGTTGCATTCCAGTGTTACGAGCACTTAATTCAGCTTCCAGTCGACCGTTCTTATCCACCAATGCAATTCTTTCTGCTCTTTCTTCTGCCAATAACTTGAAAACCTCCTCAGGCGAGCTAATAGTCTGGTCTTGCTCCAAAAACGAAGCCCATCGTGATCGTTCTTCGCGTAATTGAGCTGCCTCAAGTTCAGCATCGGCCACTTGTCGTCGCAAGTCTTCCATCAATTTCAGCCTTGCCTCAAGTAATGTTTTTTCCTCTGCAACAAACTTAAACTTTTCGTGCTCTTCACGTAGTTGGGTAAGCTCAGGTCGAAGTTTATAAATCTCATCTTGCAATTGTTGTGAATGCGCAAGCTCACAAGAAAGTTGGTTCTCGAGTTCGTCAACTTTTGTAACGTCGCCTGCTTTCTCTTGAAGCTTTTTGTTTTCGGCTGCGAGTTTGTCGATTGTTTCACTTTGTTCAGCTACATCCAATGATTTTTTCTGCAATGTGGCATTAACAGATTCCAGCTGTGATGATAACTCAGCTACTGCGCTATTAAGCGAACTGTTCTTAACCGTCAACTCATCAGTTACCCGTTTAGCTTCCGACTGTACTTTTCGTAATGTCATTTCAGCCTCGTCTCTGTCTTCAACCGCACTAGCAAGTTCAGCCTTTAAAGTACGAAGCAATTTCTCGTTACCAGTCTGTGCATCTTCGATGTCCTGTTTCAACGTAGTCAATTCCTCGAATACCTCTTTATGCTTATCAGCCAAAAACTGCAGATCATTATTTAGTGCATCTGCACGAGCGCCTTCGTCTTTAATCTTCTGTTCCAATTCGCGAATAGTCTTTTCGAACCGTAATTTATCAAGTTCTCTTTCGTCGCGGAGGGTTGACATGTCGTATTTCAACGCGTGGTTCTCGGCACGCAAACCATCGAGCTCGTTAGCTCCTCCTAGCGCAGGTGTAGCGGAACTAGCTCTGCTTGTCTCATTTAAAAACAGTGTCCTTGGAACCGGCTATTTTGTAAGCATAAAGCAATCAATCCTGGAATCAACAAACCTTTGTAGTACCACCTGGTCCAGCAGGCGTAAACACCGACGATGCACGTCGTGGCAACGGAATCGAACTGCCACCAGTAGTATGTAAAGGCGTTGCAATTGATTTACGCATGCTTGTTGTGCAGTAAATCTAATGCCTTTTTTGTAGCACAGTGCTGTTGCCGTGGAATAAGTAAATTTGATCAACAAATTCGAGCTTGCGTTTTGGGAATCATGCCAAAAATTCGTCCCGAATTCGATTTATAGACAATGTCCTCGGTGCTTTCCAACTAAGTTTCGAGCCAACTGCAGATTTACTAAACAATTACTGTCTACATAACTGATTCGATCAACCAACCGAGTTTTTGATCTGTGCTACAATCAGCAATGCTACAATTTATTTTAGTTCAGAATAGACAGGGCAAGACTCGGTTAGCAAAGTACTACACGCCTTACGACGTGGGTCTCCCTTGTGGGCAATAGAATTTTGAGATTGGTGCTAAATTTTTAGGACGATGAGAAGCTTAAATTGAAAGGAGAAGTTCATAGACTTGTTGCGCCACGGGATCAGAAGTATCAATCGAATTTTGTCGAGGTAAGTCTGTTACAGATTTTGATTCCCGGCTAGCACGGAGATATAAATCAAGTTGCGGAATATATAAACTAACGCCTTGGTTCTTCAGTTTCGCAGTTCTAAAATCGTTTACCGAAGATACGCAGGCCTATTTTTCTGTGTATGTGTCGATTCATGGGACAATGAGTTGGCATACCTTGAAGCGATCCATTTTTTTGTAGAGGTGCTTGATACTTTCTTTGGCAATGTTTGCGAATTGGATCTAGTGTTTAATTTTTATAAGGTAAATGGATTGATTGGTTTTTCCAAATTTATTTTCTAATTTGAAGGTATATGCAATCTTGGATGAGGTGTTCTTGGCAGGTGAAATCAGCGAGACTTCAAAGGATATCGTATTGCAAAGACTAGATTACCTAGATAGACTTGATTAAAACAAAAGTCTAAACGGCGTATTGTATTATAGATCATAGCTGGGATTGGAGTTTTATGAGTTTATTTTGTTTAAATAGGATATAACTGGTAGCAAATGTCTGAGTTTTTTTGGTGATTTCGGGCCTGGCTAGCGACTCAGAAAATGAACGTCCTGGCGACCATCGCCCGTAACGATAAACTCTGATAAGCAATATAGGGCCACATTGCTTGTGTAACCTTCTGAATATATGAAAAAAAAATGTGCAAACAGGAATGAAATAAATAAGCCCTGAAGAACATTGAAACGCCGAGTAAGATTGATTCACCGGCAAAACTGGCCCTATTCTGGGCGGATATTGGACTACGGCCCCAACAGTCCTCTTTATCAAATACCGGGTTACAACTTCCAAAGATATCTGCAACTACAAATGTAGGTGATGGCATGTATCTGACTGTGAGAAATAGATGAGAGTGAAGTCTCGTGAGATTTCATAGTTGTCATATTTGGGTATGGCATATAAGAAATGCAGCAGAAATCTTTCAAAATCAGCGTAATATCCAAATAGCTAAATTGGCTAATAGTTACCGAAACTTGAAAGCCAGGTAAAAAGCCATATGTTAGCATGCTGAATGAATGCCACCAGTCGCGAACTCGTCTCGACCTGGGGTCGTCAGGCTTAGGATCGCCGCACGCACGCTATTAGTGATTTCCGACCACGTCGGCAGTTTCAACATCACCACGTCCGACGCGTCAAAACTTGGCCACAATGGCGTCAAAACCAAACGAATCTAGTTCAAAAGGTTTATCAGAAGGTCCGGATACTGTGCCAACTACGTCGTCACTACCGTCGACTGCGTTAAATCTCGGGATCACGGCTCTCGGGTTCGCACTCATATTCAACCGGTCGTCGGACGCGTTGATCTCATGCGTCGGCTTCAGTTGTCTGGTATATGTGGTCACTAGTTTGCTGATTCCGCTTTTGGGACCAGAGTTTGTGAGAGTCGGATTCTATGGCAAGGACCTGAACAAAATTGAGAGGAAAGTGATCCCGGAAACAATGGGTGCAGTATGTGCGTTGGTATACTTATCAGCCATGTTCATGTTCATTCCGTTCATGTTCTTCAAATACTTGGTGACTTCGACGTCTGGAAGTGGGAATCGGGATAGTACAATTTACACCACTGAGGTACTACATACAGGTCGACAATTAATGTTCCCACATTCAAAATTAGCCGAATTCCTTGCTGCGTTATTGTCGCTCTTTAGCATGCTTGTCTTGGGGGTAGCAGATGATTTGTTTGATATCAGGTGGCGCAATAAACTATTGATGCCAGCGCTGGCTGTTTTGCCACTGCTTGTTGTTTACTATATCGACTTTGGTGTCACAGACGTAGTAGTCCCGAAACTAATCTGGTCGTTATTCGAATCTGAAGAGATGATCCCCCCTACAGTGAATTTGGGAGTTTTCTATTATTTATACATGGTTTGTGTTGCAATATTTTGTCCAAACTCGATAAATATTCTTGCAGGCGTAAACGGACTCGAAGCAGGCCAAGCGTTGGTAATCTCTATATTCTTGCTAATCAACGACGCATTCTACATCTTGCCAACACGATTATTCGGCCAACCACTTCACCCAGCCACGGACGCACATTTACTCTCTACATACTTTGTACTACCACTAGTCGGGACTACACTTGCGTTATTAAAATTCAATTGGTTCCCGGCGAGGGTGTTTGTTGGTGATACGTATTGTTACTTTGCCGGGATGGTGTTTGCACAAGTCGGTATTCTCGGACACTTTGCAAAGACACTCCTCTTGTTTTTGGTGCCACAAGTAATCAATTTTATATACTCGGCCCCTCAACTTTTCAAGCTTGTCGAGTGTCCACGTCATCGACTACCAAGGCTGAATCCAACTACAAACCTATTAGAGGTATCAAGAGTCGAATTTACCAAACCACCGAACCGAGTAACAAACGTCATGTTAAAAGCATTATCATCAGTGCGATTGATAGACCTGGAATGTACCGAAAATGGCGAAATTAAATCATGCTCGAATATGACGATAATAAATCTCATGTTGACGTGGACAGGTCCATTAAGAGAAGACAAGCTGGCGTTGGTATTACTACTTACTCAAGCTGGATGTTGTACAATTGGCCTGGTTATACGACATACAGTAGCTCCATATGTGTTTGGTCGGGATAATATATAGAATTATATTAATGCATTACCTTTTCTCGTTCATCCATAACCTGATCTGCCCAGGATTTGACAATATCGTTCTTGATTATATCGTTTGCATACAAGAACTTTTCTAAATTGACCTCTTTTGGTTCTTTACCATTTAAAACATCCATCTCACATTCAACAGTCTGTAATAAAAATTCGAATTTATCTAAATCTTTAACGAACTTTGCTTCTGCAGTAGTCTGGTTCTCATATTCTAAATAACTGTCTTCCATATTCTTGGCTGCAACCGGATTTACACTGGTCATGATTCCGGCCAAGTACTTCATCGTCGCTCGTTCTCGTCTATGTTTCTCGTCTACAATTAGCTAAAAGCCACGAGCCAAAAAAAAAAAAAAAAAAAAAAAAAAAAGCAGATTATATTTACCAGGTCCCACCGGATCTCTTGGGGTTAAATCACCAACCACAGCTTCAGCAAGATCATGTACGAGCGCAATCACAACACATTTACCAACATCTAATTTTTCAGGTGCAAACATAGCCATAATCGCCATTCTATACATATGATCCGCAATCGTTTCTGGGTTTTGGATTCCCTGGTCGACCCAGCCGGTACGTTTCTGAGTTTTTAAAAACCGCAGGATCCGGAAAAACGAAAGCGGTGGTGGCAATGCTAAAATATCTTGTGGAATCGCCAATTCGGGTTTCCATTCTTCTAAATTTGTCATTTTGTTTGACCTTTTTTTTTGTTGATAAAGCCTGGTTATATCGGTGAGTTCTGCCGGTGAATCAAAATAATTATCGAGGGGAGGGGGAAAAGAAAATGAGCCGCGCGACGACGGAGAACGTCAAAAATCATCCGTCATTTTGATTGACCTAGCTGTTGGAATAACTTGTTGACATGGATCTGCAATTAACTGTTATCTTTTTTTGATTTTTGGGTTAATGCAAAAGCTGTCATTCTTACGAACAATACCGAGATTTACAGGTTTTTATTCTCGGCCGGCAGTGTTAAAGATGTCAGTGCCGTTACTTCCACCCGATACAATCTACGTACGTGATCTCAGGTTACGAACTACAGTTGGTAAAGATACATGGCACAGACAGGGCAAAAGCCAGCCAGTTATTGCGAATGTATGGTGTCGCGCACCTGTTGCACTTGCAGGAAAGTCTGACCTGGTCAGCGAGAGTGTGCATTATGGGATCTTGACCAAAGCGGTCACAACCGCTGTCGAGCAACATTGTGAAGGAGATATGGTCGAGCTTGCTCACAATACGGTCAATGCGTGTTTTGGTGCAGGTGCAGAACATGTTAAGTTGAATTTACTATTTCCAAAGAAGCTGCTACGTGCAGATGGGGCTGGCGTGCAGATTGGTCGACATAGATTCGCACCTTACGGTGGGTCCGAGTCAGTGATTGGAGTCGGGGAGGATTACGCGTATATTCAGAATATAAGGGTGTATACAATTATTGGTGTAAATCCATGGGAAAGACTCGAGCAACAGGAGGTCGTGGTATCGGCTGAAGTTGATCTCGAATCCGATGTGGTCGCTGTTACGGACGAAATTGTCAAATATGTCGAGGCGTCATCGTATCTTACTATCGAAGCACTGGTTGCTGCACTTACAAAGAAACTCGTGGTTGAAATGGGAATGAATAGAGCTAGAGTAAGTGCTGAAAAGCCTAGAGCAATTGGATTTGCTACTCCTGGAGTCGACATTACTCGGACAAAACGATATTATTCTACAACCACCAAACCTTCATCATCTTCACATCTTGCTTATCTCGGGATGGGTTCGAATCTAGGTGAGCGAGCTGGATTACTTTGCTCAGCATTAGACGAGCTTGAAAAACGAGACATTAAGGTATTGGGGACTTCGTCAATGTATGAATCTGTACCAATGTATGTCGAGAATCAGCCGATGTTCCTCAACGCAGTTTGCAAAATCGAGACTAGATTGAGTCCACACGAGCTTTTATCAGCAGTTCAGGATGTGGAGAAAAATGCGCTTGGAAGAGTTAAGCTTATCAACAAGGGACCACGGACTATTGATTTGGATGTGTTACTTTATGATGGCGATACGATTCGTGATGGAGAGATCTTGTCGGTGCCTCATTTACTTATGCTTGAGCGGGAGTTTGTATTGCGACCACTGGTTGAGATTGCTGGTGATTATATTCATCCGGTGACTACGCTATCGATTGCAGAGCACTTTCATCATTTATGCGGCGATCAGGCTTCTGACTTGGTAAGTGTGGTGCCGATCCCAAGGCCATCGTATAAGCCAAGACATATGGTGTTTGATACTATCCACCACAAGGCAGTCAAGACACAGATCATGGCTATTTTAAATGTTACCCCGGACTCGTTTAGTGATGGTGGACGACATGCTACAGTCGAAGCCGCAATCCAATCAGCTCGAGATTATATTTTGCACGGTGCAGCAATGATTGATATTGGTGGCCAGAGTACAAATCCAAACTCAACCGACCCCGGTGCAGAAGAAGAAATCAAACGAGTTGTGCCTGTGATTAAGGCATTGAGACAGTTGCCAGAGTTTGATGATATTGTGTTTAGTATTGACACATATTACGCTTCAGTTGCGCGGGCGGCAGTCGAGGCTGGTTGTGATATTATCAACGATATATCTGCGGGATTACTTGATCGTGAAATGTTGAAAACAATGGCCGAACTAGATGTACCGGTGATATTGATGCATATGCGAGGAGCTCCATCGACAATGAATAAGCTTGTTGATTACTGTGGTGATGTTATCAAAGGTACCGCGACCGAACTTGCTGAGCGAGTAGTTGAAGCCGAGAAGGCTGGAGTCAAGAGATGGAATATGATTCTTGATCCAGGTATTGGATTTGCCAAGACTGCCGATCAAAATTTAGAACTTTTACGATCGTTTGCAAAATTACGATCGGCTAAATCTGAATTCGAGGGATTACCGTGGTTAGTAGGTACGTCACGTAAGGGGTTTGTGGGTAAGATTACAAATGTATCGAATCCAAAGGACAGAGTGTTGGGTACTGGTGCTACGGTCGTTAGTTCGATTGCAGAAGGTGCGGATATTATAAGGGTGCATGATGTTAAGGAGATGAGTGAGGTTGTGAAGATGGCTGATGCGATTTACAAAAATGTAAAATAGTCTTTATTTTTTTTTTTTTACCATATATATGGAATAAATATGTACTTTTGTTGTATAACTTCACCAAATTTAAATTTGTAAAAATTATATGTTTGTTCGGCTGATGCTGCAAGATTAACACCAACCCATGCGAGGAAAAAAATGCAGTTGAGATTTATACCGTGTAGGAATGCCAAACACAAGTAGATTATAAGCTCGGCAGTATAATGAGGACACACTACCAAAAACGGAGGAATTGAGTATTTCTTGAGATTGAATAATGTTTTATGGACAGACCATTGATACCAAGACGCAATCGCGAATATGCTTACGACCAAATACTTTGGGCCGGGCCTATCCAAACCGCCACCACCACTATCATCATCGTTCAAAATCAGTGGCGCAGCAATATAAAAAAAATGACCAACGATATAATGGCCAAGTCTGATTTTTGCGTTTGAAGGCTTTGCAAAAAAATAGCATTCAATCAATCGCCTGGTACATTGAACCAATAACAACCAGCATGCAATCGATTGGGGTTTAACCATGATCGTACACACCATCCCGGTAATATAAAAATGATCAAACCATGATTTTGGTAATGTCCAAAGTAGTGGAATCCAATTTTTATCATCAGCTTGAAGCGACTTTCCGTGGTCGAGTAAAAATCGAAGCTTAGAAATTACTCGAGAGCTTACGACTGCGACAGTACAGAGCGCTAACGTGTGACTCGCGAACGAACCTGCATTATCCATTCACCACGCCAAACCAAAAATAGCCGAGCCAATAGACAATGAGGTAAAAAAAAAAAAAAAGAAAAAGAGACCCCGAGTTCGGATTTCCCAGATACACACATTCACCGGCGTGCAGGTTTGCTGCCGGGGCTATAGGGCAGCAAATTGGGTGTAACACCGTAGACGAATTATGAGTAAAGTCTATTCTTAGTATATCGAGAATAC